>CAWVNZ010002194.1:0-58857 GCA_963930735.1 Dioctria linearis
ACTGTCGCAAATTTTAATTACGCCAGGGATTGCCTTTTCTATAGTAAATTATTAAAAAATTCATTTTATACTGTCGCAAATTTTAATTACGCCAGGGATTGCCTTTTCTATAGTAAATTATTCAAAAAATAATTTTTTACTGTCTCAAATTTTAATTACGCCAGTGATTGCCTTTTCTATAGTAAATTTTTCAAAAAATAATTTTATACTGTCGCAAATTTTAATTACGCCAGGGAATGCCTTTTCTATAGTAAATTATTCAAAAAATAATTTTTTACTGTCTCAAATTTTAATTACGCCAGGGATTGCCTTTTCTATAGTAAATTATTCAAAAAATAATTTTTTACTGTCGCAAATTTTAATTACGCCAGGGATTGCCTTTTCTATAGTAAATTTTGCAAAAAATAATTGTTTAGTGTCGGAAATTTTAATTACGCCAGGGATTGCCTTTTCTATAGTAAATTATTCAAAAAATAATTTTTTACTGTCTCAAATTTTAATTACGCCAGGGATTGCCTTTTCTATAGTAAATTTTGCAAAAAATAATTGTTTAGTGCCGCAAATTTTAATTACGCCAGGGATTGCCTTTTCTATAGTAAATTATTCAAAAAATAATTTTTTACTCTCTCAAATTTTAATTACGCCAGGGATTGCCTTTTCTATAGTAAATTTTTCAAAAAATAATTTTATACTGTCGCAAATTTTAATTACGCCAGGGATTGCCTTTTCTATAGTAAATTATTCAAAAAATAATTTTTTACTGTCTCAAATTTTAACTACGCCAGGGATTGCCTTTTCTATAGTAAATTTTTCAAAAAATAATTTTATACTGTCGCAAATTTTAATTACGCCAGGGAATGCCTTTTCTATAGTAAATTATTCAAAAAATATTTTTTTACTGTCTCAAATTTTAATTACGCCAGGGATTGCCTTTTCTATAGTAAATTATTCAAAAAATAATTTTTTACTGTCTCAAATTTTAATTACGCCAGTGATTGCCTTTTCTATAGTAAATTTTTCAAAAAATAATTTTATACTGTCGCAAATTTTAATTACGCCAGGGAATGCCTTTTCTATAGTAAATTATTCAAAAAATATTTTTTTACTGTCTCAAATTTTAATTACGCCAGGGATTGCCTTTTCTATAGTAAATTATTCAAAAAATAATTTTTTACTGTCGCAAATTTTAATTACGCCAGGGATTGCCTTTTCTATAGTAAATTTTGCAAAAAATAATTGTTTAGTGTCGGAAATTTTAATTACGCCAGGGATTGCCTTTTCTATAGTAAATTATTCAAAAAATAATTTTTTACTGTCTCAAATTTTAATTACGCCAGGGATTGCCTTTTCTATAGTAAATTTTGCAAAAAATGATTGTTTAGTGTCGCAAATTTTAATTACGCCAGGGATTGCCTTTTCTATAGTAAATTATTCAAAAAATAATTTTTTACTCTCTCAAATTTGAATTACGCCAGGGATTGCCTTTTCTATAGTAAATTTTTCAAAAAATAATTTTATACTGTCGCAAATTTTAATTACGCCAGGGATTGCCTTTTCTATAGTAAATTATTCAAAAAATAATTTTTTACTCTCTTAAATTTTAACTACGCCAGGGATTGCCTTTTCTATAGTAAATTTTTCAAAAAATAATTTTATACTGTCGCAAATTTTAATTACGCCAGGGATTGCCTTTTCTATAGTAAATTATTCAAAAATTCATTTTATACTGTCGCAAATTTTAATTACGCCAGGGATTGCCTTTTCTATAGTAAATTATTCAAAAAATAATTGTTTAGTGTCGCAAATTTTAATTACGCCTGGGATTGCCTTTTCTATAGTAAATTTTTCAAAAAATAATTTTATACTGTCGCAAATTTTAATTACGCCAGGGATTGCCTTTTCTATAGTAAATTATTCAAAAAATAATTTTTTACTGTCTCAAATTTTAATTACGCCAGGGATTGCCTTTTCTATAGTAAATTATTCAAAAAATAATTTTTTACTGTCGCAAATTTTAATTACGCCAGGGATTGCCTTTTCTATAGTAAATTTTGCAAAAAATAATTGTTTAGTGTCGCAAATTTTAAATACGCCAGGGATTGCCTTTTCTATAGTAAATTATTCAAAAAATAATTTTTTTACTGTCGCAAATTTTAATTACGCCAGGGATTGCCTTTTCTATAGTAAATTTTGCAAAAAATAATTGTTTAGTGTCGCAAATTTTAATTACGCCAGGGATTGTCTTTCTATAGTAAATTTTGCAAAAAATAATTTTTTACTGTCTCAAATTTTAATTACGCCAGGGATTGCCTTTTCTATAGTAAATTATTCAAAAAATAATTTTTTACTGTCGCAAATTTTAATTACGCCAGGGATTGCCTTTTCTATAGTAAATTTTGCAAAAAATGATTGTTTAGTGTCGCAAATTTTAATTACGCCAGGGATTGCCTTTTCTATAGTAAATTATTCAAAAAATAATTTTTTACTCTCTCAAATTTGAATTACGCCAGGGATTGCCTTTTCTATAGTAAATTTTTCAAAAAATAATTTTATACTGTCGCAAATTTTAATTACGCCAGGGATTGCCTTTTCTATAGTAAATTATTCAAAAAATAATTTTTTACTCTCTTAAATTTTAACTACGCCAGGGATTGCCTTTTCTATAGTAAATTATTCAAAAATTCATTTTATACTGTCGCAAATTTTAATTACGCCAGGGATTGCCTTTTCTATAGTAAATTATTCAAAAAATAATTTTTTACTGTCTCAAATTTTAATTACGCCAGGGATTGCCTTTTCTATAGTAAATTTTTCAAAAAATAATTTTATACTGTCGCAAATTTTAATTACGCCAGGGATTGCCTTTTCTATAGTAAATTATTCAAAAAATAATTTTTTACTGTCTCAAATTTTAATTACGCCAGGGATTGCCTTTTCTATAGTAAATTATTCAAAAAATAATTTTTTACTGTCGCAAATTTTAATTACGCCAGGGATTGCCTTTTCTATAGTAAATTTTGCAAAAAATAATTGTTTACTGTCGCAAATTTTAATTACGCCAGGGATTGCCTTTTCTATAGTAAATTATTCAAAAAATTATTTTATACTGTCGCAAATTTTAATTACGCCAGGGATTGCCTTTTCTATAGTAAATTTTGCAAAAAATAATTGTTTAGTGTCGCAAATTTTAAATAAGCCAGGGATTGCCTTTTCTATAGTAAATTATTCAAAAAATAATTTTTTACTGTCGCAAATTTTAATTACGCCAGGGATTGCCTTTTCTATAGTAAATTTTGCAAAAAATAATTTTTTAGTGTCGCTAATTTTAAATACGCCAGGGATTGCCTTTTCTATAGTAAATTATTCAAAAAATAATTTTTTACTGTCTCAAATTTTAATTACGCCAGGAATTGCCTTTTCTATAGTAAATTATTCAAAAAATAATTGTTTAGTGTCGCAAATTTTAATTACGCCAGGATTGCCTTTTCTATAGTAAATTTTGCAAAAAAAAATTGTTTACTGTGGCAAATTATAATTACGCCAGGGATTGCCTTTTCTATAGTAAATTATTCAAAAAATAATTGTTTAGTGTCGCAAATTTTAATTACGCCAGGGATTGCCTTTTCTATAGTAAATTATTCAAAAAATAATTGTAAACTGTCTCAAATTTTAATTACGCCAGGGATTGCCTTTTCTATAGTAAATTATTCAAAAAATAATTGTTTAGTGTCGCAAATTTTAATTACGCCTGGGATTGCCTTTTCTATAGTAAATTTTTCAAAAAATAATTTTATACTGTCGCAAATTTTAATTACGCCAGGGATTGCCTTTTCTATAGTAAATTATTCAAAAAATAATTTTTTACTGTCTCAAATTTTAATTACGCCAGGGATTGCCTTTTCTATAGTAAATTATTCAAAAAATAATTTTTTACTGTCGCAAATTTTAATTACGCCAGGGATTGCCTTTTCTATAGTAAATTTTGCAAAAAATAATTGTTTAGTGTCGCAAATTTTAAATACGCCAGGGATTGCCTTTTCTATAGTAAATTATTCAAAAAATAATTTTTTACTGTCGCAAATTTTAATTACGCCAGGGATTGCCTTTTCTATAGTAAATTTTGCAAAAAATAATTGTTTAGTGTCGCAAATTTTAATTACGCCAGGGATTGTCTTTTCTATAGTAAATTTTGCAAAAAATAATTTTTTACTGTCTCAAATTTTAATTACGCCAGGGATTGCCTTTTCTATAGTAAATTATTCAAAAAATAATTTTTTACTGTCGCAAATTTTAATTACGCCAGGGATTGCCTTTTCTATAGTAAATTTTGCAAAAAATGATTGTTTAGTGTCGCAAATTTTAATTACGCCAGGGATTGCCTTTTCTATAGTAAATTATTCAAAAAATAATTTTTTACTCTCTCAAATTTGAATTACGCCAGGGATTGCCTTTTCTATAGTAAATTTTTCAAAAAATAATTTTATACTGTCGCAAATTTTAATTACGCCAGGGATTGCCTTTTCTATAGTAAATTATTCAAAAAATAATTTTTTACTCTCTTAAATTTTAACTACGCCAGGGATTGCCTTTTCTATAGTAAATTATTCAAAAATTCATTTTATACTGTCGCAAATTTTAATTATGCCAGGGATTGCCTTTTCTATAGTAAATTATTCAAAAAATAATTTTTTACTGTCTCAAATTTTAATTACGCCAGGGATTGCCTTTTCTATAGTAAATTTTTCAAAAAATAATTTTATACTGTCGCAAATTTTAATTACGCCAGGGATTGCCTTTTCTATAGTAAATTATTCAAAAAATAATTTTTTACTGTCTCAAATTTTAATTACGCCAGGGATTGCCTTTTCTATAGTAAATTATTCAAAAAATAATTTTTTACTGTCGCAAATTTTAATTACGCCAGGGATTGCCTTTTCTATAGTAAATTTTGCAAAAAATAATTGTTTACTGTCGCAAATTTTAATTACGCCAGGGATTGCCTTTTCTATAGTAAATTATTCAAAAAATAATTTTATACTGTCGCAAATTTTAATTACGCCAGGGATTGCCTTTTCTATAGTAAATTTTGCAAAAAATAATTGTTTAGTGTCGCAAATTTTAAATAAGCCAGGGATTGCCTTTTCTATAGTAAATTATTCAAAAAATAATTTTTTACTGTCGCAAATTTTAATTACGCCAGGGATTGCCTTTTCTATAGTAAATTTTGCAAAAAATAATTTTTTAGTGTCGCTAATTTTAAATACGCCAGGGATTGCCTTTTCTATAGTAAATTATTCAAAAAATAATTTTTTACTGTCTCAAATTTTAATTACGCCAGGAATTGCCTTTTCTATAGTAAATTATTCAAAAAATAATTGTTTAGTGTCGCAAATTTTAATTACGCCAGGGATTGCCTTTTCTATAGTAAATTTTGCAAAAAAAAATTGTTTACTGTGGCAAATTATAATTACGCCAGGGATTGCCTTTTCTATAGTAAATTATTCAAAAAATAATTGTTTAGTGTCGCAAATTTTAATTACGCCAGGGATTGCCTTTTCTATAGTAAATTATTCAAAAAATAATTGTAAACTGTCTCAAATTTTAATTACGCCAGGGATTGCCTGTTCTATAGTAAATTTTGCAAAAAAGAATTGTTTAGTGTCGCAAATTTTAATTACGCCAGGGATTGCCTTTTCTATACTAAATTTTGCAAAAAATAATTGTTTAGTGTCGCAAATTTTAATTACGCCAGGGATTGCCTTTTCTATAGTAAATTTTGCAAAAAATAATTTTTTACTGTCTCAAATTTTAATTACGCCAGGGATTGCCTTTTCTATAGTAAATTATTCAAAAAATAATTTTATACTGTCGCAAATTTTAATTACGCCAGGGATTGCCTTTTCTATAGTAAATTTTGCAAAAAATAATTTTTTACTGTCTCAAATTTTAATTACGCCAGGGATTGCCATTTCTATAGTAAATTTTGCAAAAAATAATTGTTTAGTGTCGCAAATTTTAATTACGCCAGGGATTGCCTTTTCTATAGTAAATTATTCAAAAAATAATTTTTTACTGTCGCAAATTTTAATTACGCCAGGGATTGCCTTTTCTATAGTAAATTTTGTAAAAATTAATTGTTTAGTGTCGCAAATTTTAATTACGCCAGGGATTGCCTTTTCTATAGTATATTATTCAAAAAATAATTTTTTACTGTCTCAAATTTTAATTACGCCAGGGATTGCCTTTTCTATAGTAAATTTTTCAAAAAAATAATTTTATACTGTCGCAAATTTTAATTACGCCAGGGATTGCCTTTTCTATAGTAAATTATTCAAAAATTCATTTTATACTGTCGCAAATTTTAATTACGCCAGGGATTGCCTTTTCTATAGTAAATTATTCAAAAATTCATTTTATACTGTCGCAAATTTTAATTACGCCAGGGATTGCCTTTTCTATAGTAAATTATTCAAAAAATAATTGTTTAGTGCCGCAAATTTTAATTACGCCTGGGATTGCCTTTTCTATAGTAAATTTTGCAAAAAATAATTTTTTACTGTCTCAAATTTTAATTACGCCAGGGATTGCCTTTTCTTTAGTAAATTATTCAAAAAATAATTTTTTACTGTCGCAAATTTTAATTACGCCAGGGATTGCCTTTTCTATAGTAAATTATTCAAAAAATAATTGTTTAGTGTCGCAAATTTTAATTACGCCAGGGATTGCCTTTTCTATAGTAAATTATTCAAAAAATAATTTTTTACTGTCTCAAATTTTAATTACGCCAGGTATTGCCTTTTCTATAGTAAATTTTTAAAAAATTAATTTTATACTGTCGCAAATTTTAATTACGCCAGGGATTTCCTTTTCTATAGTAAATTATTCAAAAAAATAATTTTTTACTGTCTCAAATTTTAATTACGCCAGGGATTGCCTTTTCTATAGTAAATTTTTCAAAAAATAATTTTATACTGTCGCAAATTTTAATTACGCCAGGGATTCCCTTTTCTATAGTAAATTATTCAAAAATTCATTTTATACTGTCGCAAATTTTAATTACGCCAGGGATTGCCTTTTCTATAGTAAATTATTCAAAAAATAATTTTTTACTGTCTCAAATTTTAATTACGCCAGGGATTGCCTTTTCTATAGTAAATTTTTCAAAAAATAATTTTATACTGTCGCAAATTTTAATTACGCCAGGGATTGCCTTTTCTATAGTAAATTATTCAAAAAATAATTTTTTACTGTCTCAAATTTTAATTACGCCAGGGATTGCGTTTTCTATAGTAAATTATTCAAAAAATAATTTTTTATTGTCGCAAATTTTAATTACGCCAGGGATTGCCTTTTCTATAGTAAATTTTGCAAAAAATAATTGTTTACTGTCGCAAATTTTAATTACGCCAGGGATTGCCTTTTCTATAGTAAATTATTCAAAAAATAATTTTATACTGTCGCAAATTTTAATTACGCCAGGGATTGCCTTTTCTATAGTAAATTTTGCAAAAATAATTGTTTAGTGTCGCAAATTTTAAATACGCCAGGGATTGCCTTTTCTATAGTAAATTATTCAAAAAATAATTTTTTACTGTCGCTAATTTTAATTACGCCAGGGATTGCCTTTTCTATAGTAAATTTTGCAAAAAATAATTTTTTAGTGTCGCTAATTTTAAATACGCCAGGGATTGCCTTTTCTATAGTAAATTATTCAAAAAATAATTTTTTACTGTCTCAAATTTTAATTACGCCAGGAATTGCCTTTTCTATAGTAAATTATTCAAAAAATAATTGTTTAGTGTCGCAAATTTTAATTACGTCAGCGATTGCCTTTTCTATAGTAAATTTTGCAAAAAAAAATTGTTTACTGTGGCAAATTATAATTACGCCAGGGATTGCCTTTTCTATAGTAAATTATTCAAAAAATAATTGTTTAGTGTCGCAAATTTTAATTACGCCAGGGATTGCCTTTTCTATAGTAAATTATTCAAAAAATAATTGTAAACTGTCTCAAATTTTAATTACGCCAGGGATTGCCTGTTCTATAGTAAATTTTCCAAAAAAGAATTGTTTAGTGTCGCAAATTTTAATTACGCCAGGGATTGCCTTTTCTATACTAAATTTTGCAAAAAATAATTGTTTAGTGTCGCAAATTTTAATTACGCCAGGGATTGCCTTTTCTATAGTAAATTTTGCAAAAAATAATTTTTTACTGTCTCAAATTTTAATTACGCCAGGGATTGCCTTTTCTATAGTAAATTATTCAAAAAATAATTTTATACTGTCGCAAATTTTAATTACGCCAGGGATTGCCTTTTCTATAGTAAATTTTGCAAAAAATAATTTTTTACTGTCTCAAATTTTAATTACGCCAGGGATTGCCATTTCTATAGTAAATTTTGCAAAAAATAATTGTTTAGTGTCGCAAATTTTAATTACGCCAGGGATTGCCTTTTCTATAGTAAATTATTCAAAAAATAATTGTTTAGTGTCGCAAATTTTAATTACGCCAGGGATTGCCTTTTCTATAGTAAATTATTCAAAAATAATTTTTTAGTGTCGCAAATTTTAATTACGCCAGGGATTGCCTTTTCTATAGTAAATTTTGCAAAAAATAATTGTTTAGTGTCGCAAATTTTAATTACGCCAGGGATTGCCTTTTCTATAGTAAATTTTGCAAAAAATAATTGTTTAGTGTCGCAAATTTTAATTACGCCAGGGATTGCCTTTTCTATAGTAAATTATTCAAAAAATAATTTTATACTGTCGAAAATTTTAATTACGACAGGGATTGCCTTTTCTATAGTAAATTTTGCAAAAAATAATTTTTTACTGTCTCAAATTTTAATTACGCCAGGGATTGCCTTTTCTATAGTAAATTTTGCAAAAAATAATTGTTTAGTTTCGCAAATTTTAATTACGCCAGGGATTGCCTTTTCTATAGTAAATTATTCAAAAAATAATTTTATACTGTCGCAAATTTTAATTACGCCAGGGATTGCCTTTTCTATAGTAAATTTTGCAAAAAATAATTGTTTAGTGTCGCAAATTTTAAATACGCCAGGGATTGCCTTTTCTATAGTAAATTATTCAAAAAATAATTTTTTACTGTCGCAAATTTTAATTACGCCAGGGATTGCCTTTTCTATAGTAAATTTTGCAAAAAATAATTGTTTAGTGTCGCAAATTTTAAATACGCCAGGGATTGACTTTTCTATAGTAAATTTTGCAAAAAATAATTTTTTACTGTCTCAAATTTTAGTTACGCCAGGGATTGCCTTTTCTATAGTAAATTATTCAAAAAATAATTTTATACTGTCGCAAATTTAATTACGCCAGGGATTGCCTTTTCTATAGTAAATTTTGCAAAAAATAATTTTTTACTGTCTCAAATTTTAATTACGCCAGGGATTGCCTTTTCTATAGTAAATTTTGCAAAAAATAATTGTTTAGTGTCGCAAATTTTAATTACGCCAGGGATTGCCTTTTCTATAGTAAATTATTCAAAAAATAATTTTATACTGTCGCAAATTTTAATTACGCCAGGGATTGCCTTTTCTTTAGTAAATTTTGCAAAAAATAATTGTTTAGTGTCGCAAATTTTAAATACGCCAGGGATTGCCTTTTCTATAGTAAATTATTCAAAAAATAATTTTTACTGTCGCAAATTTTAATTACGCCAGGGATTGCCTTTTCTATAGTAAATTTTGCAAAAAATAATTGTTTAGTGTCGCAAATTTTAAATACGCCAGGGATTGCCTTTTCTATAGTAAATTATTCAAAAAATAATTTTTTATTGTCTCAAATTTTAATTACGCCAGGGATTGCCTTTTCTATAGTAAATTATTCAAAAAATAATTTTATACTGTCGCAAATTTTAATTACGCCAGGGATTGCCTTTTCTATAGTAAATTTTGCAAAAAATAATTGTTTAGTGTCGCAAATTTTAAATACGCCAGGGATTGCCTTTTCTATAGTAAATTATTCAAAAAATAATTTTTTACTGTCGCAAATTTTAATTACGCCAGGGATTGCCTTTTCTATAGTAAATTTTGCAAAAAATAATTGTTTAGTGTCGCAAATTTTAATACGCCAGGGATTGCCTTTTCTATAGTAAATTATTCAAAAAATAATTTTTTACTGTCTCAAATTTTAATTACGCCAGGGATTGCCTTTTCTATAGTAAATTATTCAAAAAATAATTGTTTAGTGTCGCAAATTTTAATTACGCCAGGGATTGCCTTTTCTATAGTAAATTTTGCAAAAAATAATTGTTTAGTGTCGCAAATTTTAATTACGCCAGGGATTGCCTTTTCTATAGTAAATTTTGCAAAAAATAATTTTTTACTGTCTCAAATTTTAATTACGCCAGGGATTGCCTTTTCTATAGTAAATTATTCAAAAAATAATTTTTTACTGTTGCAAATTTTAATTACGCCAGGGATTGCCTTTTCTATAGTAAATTATTCAAAAAATAATTTTTTACTGTTGCAAATTTTAATTACGCCAGCGATTGCCTTTTCTATAGTAAATTTTGCAAAAAATAATTGTTTACTGTCGCAAATTTTAATTACGCCAGGGATTGCCTTTTCTATAGTAAATTTTGCAAAAAATAATTGTTTAGTGTCGCAAATTTTAATTACGCCAGGGATTGCCTTTTCTATAGTAAATTTTGCAAAAAATAGTTTTTTACTGTCTCAAATTTTAATTACGCCAGGGATTGCCTTTTCTATAGTAAATTATTCAAAAATAATTTTTTACTGTCGCAAATTTTAATTACGCCAGGGATTGCCTTTTCTATAGTAAATTTTGCAAAAAATAATTGTTTAGTGTCGCAAACTTTAATTACGCCAGGGATTGCCTTTTCTATAGTAAATTATTCAAAAAATAATTTTTTACTGTCTCAAATTTTAATTACGCCAGGGATTGCCTTTTCTATAGTAAATTTTTCAAAAAGTAATTTTATACTGTCGCAAATTTTAATTACGCCAGGGATTGCCTTTTCTATAGTAAATTATTCAAAAAATAATTTTTTACTGTCTCAAATTTTAATTACGCCAGCGATTGCCTTTTCTATAGTAAATTTTTCAAAAAATAATTTTATACTGTCGCAAATTTTAATTACGCCAGGGATTGCCTTTTCTATAGTAAATTATTCAAAAATTCATTTTATACTGTCGCAAATTTTAATTACGCCAGGGATTGCCTTTTATATAGTAAATTATTCAAAAAATAATTTTTTACTGTCTCAAATTTGAATTACGCCAGGGATTGCCTTTTCTATAGTAAATTTTTCAAAAAATAATTTTATACTGTCGCAAATTTTAATTACGCCAGGGATTGCCTTTTCTATAGTAAATTATTCAAAAAATAATTTTTTACTGTCTCAAATTTTAATTACGCCAGGGATTGCCTTTTCTAAAGTAAATTATTCAAAAAATAATTTTTTACTGTCGCAAATTTTAATTACGCCAGGGATTGCCTTTTCTATAGTAAATTTTGCAAAAATAATTGTTTAGTGTCGCAAATTTTAAATACGCCAGGGATTGACTTTTTTATAGTAAATTATTCAAAAAATAATTTTTTACTGTCTCAAATTTTAATTACGCCAGGGATTGCCTTTTCTATAGTAAATTATTCAAAAAATAATTGTTTAGTGTCGCAAATTTTAATTACGCCAGGGATTGCCTTTTCTATAGTAAATTATTCAAAAAATAATTGTTTAGTGTCGCAAATTTTAATTACGCCAGGGATTGCCTTTTCTATAGTAAATTATTCAAAAAATAATTGTATACTGTCTCAAATTTTAATTACGCCAGGGATTGCCTGTTCTATAGTAAATTTTGCAAAAAATAATTGTTTAGGGTCGCAAATTTTAATTACGCCAGGGATTGCCTTTTCTATAGTAAATTTTGCAAAAAATAATTGTTTAGTGTCGCAAATTTTAATTACGCCAGGGATTGCCTTTTCTATAGTAAATTTTGCAAAAAATAATTTTTTACTGTCTCAAATTTTAATTACGCCAGGGATTGCCTTTTCTATAGTAAATTATTAAAAAAAAATTTTATACTTTCGCAAATTTTAATTACGCCAGGGATTGCCTTTTCTATAGTAAATTTTGCAAAAAATATTTTTTTACTGTCTCAAATTTTAATTACGCCAGGGATTGCATTTTCTATAGTAAATTTTGCAAAAAATAATTGTTTAGTGTCGCAAATTTTAATTACGCCAGGGATTTCCTTTTCTATAGTAAATTATTCAAAAAATAATTGTTTAGTGTCGCAAATTTTAATTACGCCAGGGATTGCCTTTTCTATAGTAAATTATTCAAAAAATAATTGTTTAGTGTCGCAAATTTTAATTACGCCAGGGATTGCCTTTTCTATAGTAAATTTTGCAAAAAATAATTGTTTAGTGTCGCAAATTTTAATTACGCCAGGGATTGCCTTTTCTATAGTAAATTTTGCAAAAAATAATTGTTTAGTGTCGCAAATTATAATTACGCCAGGGATTGCCTTTTCTATAGTAAATTATTCAAAAAATAATTTTTTACTGTCTCAAATTTTAATTACGCCAGGGATTGCCTTTTCTATAGTAAATTATTCAAAAAATAATTTTATACTGTCGCAAATTTTAATTACGCCAGGGATTGCCTTTTCTTTAGTAAATTTTGCAAAAAATAATTGTTTAGTGTCGCAAATTTTAAATACGCCAGGGATTGCCTTTTCTATAGTAAATTATTCAAATAATAATTTTTTACTGTCGCAAATTTTAATTACGCCAGGGATTGCCTTTTCTATAGTAAATTTTGCAAAAAATAATTGTTTAGTGTCGCAAATTTTAAATACGCCAGGGATTGCCTTTTCTATAGTAAATTATTCAAAAAATAATTTTTTATTGTCTCAAATTTTAATTACGCCAGGGATTGCCTTTTCTATAGTAAATTATTCAAAAAATAATTTTATACTGTCGCAAATTTTAATTACGCCAGGGATTGCCTTTTCTATAGTAAATTTTGCAAAAAATAATTGTTTAGTGTCGCAAATTTTAAATACGCCAGGGATTGCCATTTCTATAGTAAATTATTCAAAAAATAATTTTTTACTGTCGCAAATTTTAATTACGCCAGGGATTGCCTTTTCTATAGTAAATTTTGCAAAAAATAATTGTTTACTGTCGCAAATTTTAATTACGCCAGGGATTGCCTTTTCTATAGTAAATTATTCAAAAAATAATTTTATACTGTCGCAAATTTTAATTACGCCAGGGATTGCCTTTTCTCTAGTAAATTTTGCAAAAAATAATTGTTTAGTGTCGCAAATTTTAAATACGCCAGGGATTGCCTTTTCTATAGTAAATTATTCAAAAAATAATTTTTTACTGTCGCAAATTTTAATTACGCCAGGGATTGCCTTTTCTATAGTAAATTTTGCAAAAAATAATTGTTTAGTGTCGCAAATTTTAAATACGCCAGGGATTGCCTTTTCTATAGTAAATTATTCAAAAAATAATTTTTTACTGTCTCAAATTTTAATTACGCCAGGGATTGCCTTTTCTATAGTAAATTATTCAAAAAATAATTGATTAGTGTCGCAAATTTTAATTACGCCAGGGATTGCCTTTTCTATAGTAAATTTTGCAAAAAATAATTGTTTACTGTGGCAAATTTTAATTACGCCAGGGATTGCCTTTTCTATAGTAAATTATTCAAAAAATAATTGTTTAGTGTCGCAAATTTTAATTATGCCAGGGATTGCCTTTTCTATAGTAAATTATTCAAAAAATAATTGTATACTGTCTCAAATTTTAATTACGCCAGGGATTGCCTGTTCTATAGTAAATTTTGCAAAAAATAATTGTTTAGGGTCGCAAATTTTAATTACGCCAGGGATTGCCTTTTCTATAGTAAATTTTGCAAAAAATAATTGTTTAGTGTCGCAAATTTAATTACGCCAGGGATTGCCTTTTCTATAGTAAATTTTGCAAAAAATAATTTTTTACTGTCTCAAATTTTAATTACGCCAGGGATTGCCTTTTCTATAGTAAATTATTAAAAAAATAATTTTATACTTTCGCAAATTTTAATTACGCCAGGGATTGCCTTTTCTATAGTAAATTTTGCAAAAAATATTTTTTTACTGTCTCAAATTTTAATTACGCCAGGGATTGCATTTTCTATAGTAAATTTTGCAAAAAATAATTGTTTAGTGTCGCAAATTTTAATTACGCCAGGGATTGCCTTTTCTATAGTAAATTATTCAAAAAATAATTGTTTAGTGTCGCAAATTTTAATTACGCCAGGGATTGCCTTTTCTATAGTAAATTATTCAAAAAATAATTGTTTAGTGTCGCAAATTTTATTTACGCCAGGGATTGCCTTTTCTATAGTAAATTTTGCAAAAAATAATTGTTTAGTGTCGCAAATTTTAATTACGCCAGGGATTGCCTTTTCTATAGTAAATTTTGCAAAAAATAATTGTTTAGTGTCGCAAATTTTAATTACGCCAGGGATTGCCTTTTCTATAGTAAATTATTCAAAAAATAATTTTTTACTGTCTCAAATTTTAATTACGCCAGGGATTGCCTTTTCTATAGTAAATTATTCAAAAAATAATTTTATACTGTCGCAAATTTTAATTACGCCAGGGATTGCCTTTTCTTTAGTAAATTTTGCAAAAAATAATTGTTTAGTGTCGCAAATTTTAAATACGCCAGGGATTGCCTTTTCTATAGTAAATTATTCAAAAAATAATTTTTTACTGTCGCAAATTTTAATTACGCCAGGGATTGCCTTTTCTATAGTAAATTTTGCAAAAAATAATTGTTTAGTGTCGCAAATTTTAAATACGCCAGGGATTGCCTTTTCTATAGTAAATTATTCAAAAAATAATTTTTTATTGTCTCAAATTTTAGTTACGCCAGGGATTGCCTTTTCTATAGTAAATTATTCAAAAAATAATTTTATACTGTCGCAAATTTTAATTACTCCAGGGATTGCCTTTTCTATAGTAAATTTTGCAAAAAATAATTGTTTAGTGTCGCAAATTTTAAATACGCCAGGGATTGCCTTTTCTATAGTAAATTATTCAAAAAATATTTTTTTACTGTCGCAAATTTTAATTACGCCAGGGATTGCCTTTTCTATAGTAAATTTTGCAAAAAATAATTGTTTAGTGTCGCAAATTTTAAATACGCCAGGGATTGCCTTTTCTATAGTAAATTATTCAAAAAATAATTTTTTACTGTCTCAAATTTTAATTACGCCAGGGATTGCCTTTTCTATAGTAAATTTTTCAAAAAGTAATTTTATACTGTCGCAAATTTTAATTACGCCAGGGATTGCCTTTTCTATAGTAAATTATTCAAAAAATAATTTTTTACTGTCTCAAATTTTAATTACGCCAGGGATTGCCTTTTCTATAGTAAATTTTTCAAAAAATAATTTTATACTGTCGCAAATTTTAATTACGCCAGGGATTGCCTTTTCTATAGTAAATTATTCAAAAATTCATTTTATACTGTCGCAAATTTTAATTACGCCAGGGATTGCCTTTTATATAGTAAATTATTCAAAAAATAATTTTTTACTGTCTCAAATTTGAATTACGCCAGGGATTGCCTTTTCTATAGTAAATTTTTCAAAAAATAATTTTATACTGTCGCAAATTTTAATTACGCCAGGGATTGCCTTTTCTATAGTAAATTATTCAAAAAATAATTTTTTACTGTCTCAAATTTTAATTACGCCAGGGATTGCCTTTTCTATAGTAAATTATTCAAAAAATAATTTTTTACTGTCGCAAATTTTAATTACGCCAGGGATTGCCTTTTCTATAGTAAATTTTGCAAAAAATAATTGTTTACTGTCGCAAATTTTAATTACGCCAGGGATTGCCTTTTCTATAGTAAATTATTCAAAAAATAATTTTATACTGTCGCAAATTTTAATTACGCCAGGGATTGCCTTTTCTATAGTAAATTTTGCAAAAAATAATTGTTTAGTGTCGCAAATTTTAAATACGCCAGGGATTGCCTTTTCTATAGTAAATTATTCAAAAAATAAGTTTTACTGTCGCAAATTTTAATTACGCCAGGGATTGCCTTTTCTATAGTAAATTTTGCAAAAAATAATTGTTTAGTGTCGCAAATTTTAAATACGCCAGGGATTGCCTTTTCTATAGTAAATTATTCAAAAAATAATTTTTTACTGTCTCAAATTTTAATTACGCCAGGGATTGCCTTTCTATAGTAAATTATTCAAAAAATAATTGTTTAGTGTCGCAAATTTTAATTACGCCAGGGATTGCCTTTTCTATAGTAAATTTTGCAAAAAATAATTGTTTACTTTGGCAAATTTTAATTACGCCAGGGATTGCCTTTTCTATAGTAAATTATTCAAAAAATAATTGTTTAGTGTCGCAAATTTTAATTACGCCAGGGATTGCCTTTTCTATAGTAAATTTTGCAAAAAATATTTTTTTACTGTCTCAAATTTTAATTACGCCAGGGATTGCATTTTCTATAGTAAGTTTTGCAAAAAATATTGTTTAGTGTCGCAAATTTTAATTACGCCAGGGATTGCCTTTTCTATAGTAAATTATTCAAAAAATAATTGTTTAGTGTCGCAAATTTTAATTACGCCAGGGATTGCCTTTTCTATAGTAAATTATTCAAAAAATAATTTTTTAGTGTCGCAAATTTTAATTACGCCAGGGATTGCCTTTTCTATAGTAAATTTTGCAAAAAATAATTGTTTAGTGTCGCAAATTTTAATTACGCCAGGGATTGCCTTTTCTATAGTAAATTTTGCAAAAAATAATTGTTTAGTGTCGCAAATTTTAATTACGCCAGGGATTGCCTTTTCTATAGTAAATTATTCAAAAAATAATTTTTTACTGTCTCAAATTTTAATTACGCCAGGGATTGCCTTTTCTATAGTAAATTATTCAAAAAATAATTTTATACTGTCGCAAATTTTAATTACGCCAGGGATTGCCTTTTCTTTAGTAAATTTTGCAAAAAATAATTGTTTAGTGTCGCAAATTTTAAATACGCCAGGGATTGCCTTTTCTATAGTAAATTTATCAAAAAATAATTTTTTACTGTCGCAAATTTTAATTACGCCAGGGATTGCCTTTTCTATAGTAAATTTTGCAAAAAATAATTGTTTAGTGTCGCAAATTTTAAATACGCCAGGGATAGCCTTTTCTATAGTAAATTATTCAAAAAATAATTTTTTATTGTCTCAAATTTTAATTACGCCAGGGATTGCCTTTTCTATAGTAAATTATTCAAAAATAATTTTATACTGTCGCAAATTTTAATTACGCCAGGGATTGCCTTTTCTATAGTAAATTTTGCAAAAAATAATTGTTTAGTGTCGCAAATTTTAAATACGCCAGGGATTGCCTTTTCTATAGTAAATTATTCAAAAAATAATTTTTTACTGTCGCAAATTTTAATTACGCCAGGGATTGCCTTTTCTATAGTAAATTTTGCAAAATATAATTGTTTAGTGTCGCAAATTTTAAATACGCCAGGGATTGCCTTTACTATAGTAAATTATTCAAAAAATAATTTTTTACTGTCTCAAATTTTAATTACGCCAGGGATTGCCTTTTCTATAGTAAATTATTCAAAAAATAATTGTTTAGTGTCGCAAATTTTAATTACGCCAGGGTTTGCCTTTTCTATAGTAAATTTTGCAAAAAATAATTGTTTAGTGTCGCAAATTTTAATTACGCCAGGGATTGCCTTTTCTATAGTAAATTTTGCAAAAAATAATTTTTTACTGTCTCAAATTTTAATTACTCCAGGGATTGCCTTTTCTATAGTAAATTATTCAAAAAATAATTTTTTACTGTTGCAAATTTTAATTACGCCAGGGATTGCCTTTTCTATAGTAAATTATTCAAAAAATAATTTTTTACTGTTGCAAATTTTAATTACGCCAGGGATTGCCTTTTCTATAGTAAATTTTGCAAAAAATAATTGTTTACTGTCGCAAATTTTAATTACGCCAGGGATTGCCTTTTCTATAGTAAATTTTGCAAAAAATAATTGTTTAGTGTCGCAAATTTTAATTACGCCAGGGATTGCCTTTTCTATAGTAAATTTTGCAAAAAATAGTTTTTTACTGTCTCAAATTTTAATTACGCCAGGGATTGCCTTTTCTATAGTAAATTATTCAAAAAATAATTTTTTACTGTCGCAAATTTTAATTACGCCAGGGATTGCCTTTTCTATAGTAAATTTTGCAAAAAATAATTGTTTAGTGTCGCAAATTTTAATTACGCCAGGGATTGCCTTTTCTATAGTAAATTATTCAAAAAATAATTTTTTACTGTCTCAAATTTTAATTACGCCAGGGATTGGCTTTTCTATAGTAAATTTTTCAAAAAGTAATTTTATACTGTCGCAAATTTTAATTACGCCAGGGATTGCCTTTTCTATAGTAAATTATTCAAAAAATAATTTTTTACTGTCTCAAATTTTAATTACGCCAGGGATTGCCTTTTCTATAGTAAATTTTCAAAAAATAATATTATACTGTCGCAAATTTTAATTACGCCAGGGATTGCCTTTTCTATAGTAAATTATTCAAAAATTCATTTTATACTGTCGCAAATTTTAATTACGCCAGGGATTGCCTTTTATATAGTAAATTATTCAAAAAATAATTTTTTACTGTCTCAAATTTTAATTACGCCAGGGATTGCCTTTTCTATAGTAAATTTTTCAAAAAATAATTTTATACTGTCGCAAATTTTAATTACGCCAGGGATTGCCTTTTCTATAGTAAATTATTCAAAAAATAATTTTTTACTGTCTCAAATTTTAATTACGCCAGGGATTGCCTTTTCTATAGTAAATTATTCAAAAAATAATTTTTTTACTGTCGCAAATTTTAATTACGCCAGGGATTCCTTTTCTATAGTAAATTTTGCAAAAAATAATTGTTTACTGTCGCAAATTTTAATTACGCCAGGGATTGCCTTTTCTATAGTAAATTATTCAAAAAATAATTTTATACTGTCGCAAATTTTAATTACGCCAGGGATTGCCTTTTCTATAGTAAATTTTGCAAAAAATAATTGTTTAGTGTCGCAAATTTTAATTACGCCAGGGATTGCCTTTTCTATAGTAAATTATTCAAAAAATAATTTTTTACTGTTGCAAATTTTAATTACGCCAGGGATTGCCTTTTCTATAGTAAATTTTGCAAAAAATAATTGTTTACTGTCGCAAATTTTAATTACGCCAGGGATTGCCTTTTCTATAGTAAATTTTGCAAAAAATAATTGTTTAGTGTCGCAAATTTTAATTACGCCAGGGATTGCCTTTTCTATAGTAAATTTTGCAAAAAATAGTTTTTTACTGTCTCAAATTTTAATTACGCCAGGGATTGCCTTTTCTATAGTAAATTATTCAAAAAATAATTTTTTACTGTCGCAAATTTTAATTACGCCAGGGATTGCCTTTTCTATAGTAAATTTTGCAAAAAATAATTGTTTAGTGTCGCAAATTTTAATTACGCCAGGGATTGCCTTTTCTATAGTAAATTATTCAAAAAATAATTTTTTACTGTCTCAAATTTTAATTACGCCAGGGATTGGCTTTTCTATAGTAAATTTTTCAAAAAGTAATTTTATACTGTCGCAAATTTTAATTACGCCAGGGATTGCCTTTTCTATAGTAAATTATTCAAAAAATAATTTTTTACTGTCTCAAATTTTAATTACGCCAGGGATTGCCTTTTCTATAGTAAATTTTTCAAAAAATAATATTATACTGTCGCAAATTTTAATTACGCCAGGGATTGCCTTTTCTATAGTAAATTATTTAAAAATTCATTTTATACTGTCGCAAATTTTAATTACGCCAGGGATTGCCTTTTATATAGTAAATTATTCAAAAAATAATTTTTTACTGTCTCAAATTTTAATTACGCCAGGGATTGCCTTTTCTATAGTAAATTTTTCAAAAAATAATTTTATACTGTCGCAAATTTTAATTACGCCAGGGATTGCCTTTTCTATAGTAAATTATTCAAAAAATAATTTTTTACTGTCTCAAATTTTAATTACGCCAGGGATTGCCTTTTCTATAGTAAATTATTCAAAAAATAATTTTTTACTGTCGCAAATTTTAATTACGCCATGGATTGCCTTTTCTATAGTAAATTTTGCAAAAAATAATTGTTTACTGTCGCAAATTTTAATTACGCCAGGGATTGCCTTTTCTATAGTAAATTATTCAAAAAATAATTTTATACTGTCGCAAATTTTAATTACGCCAGGGATTGCCTTTTCTATAGTAAATTTTGCAAAAAATAATTGTTTAGTGTCGCAAATTTTAAATACGCCAGGGATTGCCTTTTCTATAGTAAATTGTTCAAAAAATAATTTTTTACTGTCGCAAATTTTAATTACGCCAGGGATTGCCTTTTCTATAGTAAATTTTGCAAAAAATAATTGTTTAGTGTCGCAAATTTTAAATACGCCAGGGATTGCCTTTTCTATAGTAAATTATTCAAAAAATAATTTTTTACTGTCTCAAATTTTAATTACGCCAGGGATTGCCTTTTCTATAGTAAATTATTCAAAAAATAATTGTTTAGTGTCGCAAATTTTAATTACGCCAGGGATTGCCTTTTCTATAGTAAATTTTGCAAAAAATAATTGTTTACTGTGGCAAATTTTAATTACGCCAGGGATTGCCTTTTCTATTTTAAATTATTCAAAAAATAAATGTTTAGTGTCGCAAATTTTAATTACGCCAGGGATTGCCTTTTCTATAGTAAATTATTCAAAAAATAATTGTATACTGTCTCAAATTTTAATTACGCCACGGATTGCCTGTTCTATAGTAAATTTTGCAAAAAATAATTGTTTAGGGGCGCAAATTTTAATTACGCCACGGATTGCCTGTTCTATAGTAAATTTTGCAAAAAATAATTGTTTAGGGTCGCAAATTTTAATTACGCCAGGGATTGCCTTTTCTATAGTAAATTTTGCAAAAAATAATTGTTTAGTGTCGCAAATTTTAATTACGCCAGGGATTGCCTTTTCTATAGTAAATTTTGCAAAAAATAATTTTTTACTGTCTCAAATTTTAATTACGCCAGGGATTGCTTTTTCTATAGTAAATTATTAAAAAAATAATTTTATACTTTCGCAAATTTTAATTACGCCAGGGATTGCCTTTTCTATAGTAAATTTTGCAAAAAATATTTTTTTACTGTCTCAAATTTTAATTACGACAGGTATTGCATTTTCTATAGTAAATTTTCAAAAAATAATTGTTTAGTGTCGCAAATTTTAATTACGCCAGGGATTGCCTTTTCTATAGTAAATTATTCAAAAAATAATTGTTTAGTGTCGCAAATTTTAATTACGCCAAGGATTGCCTTTTCTATAGTAAATTATTCAAAAAATAATTGTTTAGTGTCGCAAATTTTAATTACGCCAGGGATTTCCTTTTCTATAGTAAATTTTGCAAAAAATAATTGTTTAGTGTCGCAAATTTTAATTACGCCAGGGATTGCCTTTTCTGTAGTAAATTTTGCAAAAAATAATTGTTTAGTGTCGCAAATTTTAATTACGCCAGGGATTGCCTTTTCTATAGTAAATTATTCAAAAAATAATTGTTTAGTGTCGCAAATTTTAATTACGCCAGGGATTGCTTTTTCTATAGTCAATTATTCAAAAAATAATTGTTTACTCTCTCAAATTTTAATTACGCCAGGGATTGCCTTTTCTATAGTAAATTTTTCAAAAAATAATTTTATACTGTCGCAAATTTTAATTACGCCAGGGATTGCCATTTCTATAGTAAATTTTGCAAAAAATAATTTTTTTCTGTCTCAAATTTTAATTACGCCAGGGATTGCCTTTTCTATAGTAAATTTTTCAAAAAATAATTTTATGCTGTCGCAAATTTTAATTACGCCAGGGATTGCCTTTTCTATAGTAAATTATTCAAAAAATAATTTTTTACTGTCTCAAATTTTAATTACGCCAGGGATTGCCTTTTCTATAGTAAATTATTCAAAAAATAATTTTTTACTGTCGCAAATTTTAATTACGCCAGGGATTGCCTTTTCTATAGTAAATTTTGCAAAAAATAATTGTTTACTGTCGCAAATTTTAATTACGCCAGGGATTGCCTTTTCTATAGTAAATTATTCAAAAAATAATTTTATAATGTCGCAAATTTTAATTACGCCAGGGATTGCCTTTTCTATAGTAAATTTTGCAAAAAATAATTGTTTAGTGTCGCAAATTTTAAATACGCCAGGGATTGCCTTTTCTATAATAAATTATTCAAAAAATAATTTTTTACTGTCGCAAATTTTAATTACGCCAGGGATTGCCTTTTCTATAGTAAATTTTGCAAAAAATAATTGTTTAGTGTCGCAAATTTTAAATACGCCAGGGATTGCCTTTTCTATAGTAAATTATTCAAAAAATAATTTTTTACTGTCTCAAATTTTAATTACGCCAGGGATTGCCTTTTCTATAGTAAATTATTCAAAAAATAATTGTTTAGTGTCGCAAATTTTAATTACGCCAGGGATTGCCTTTTCTATAGTAAATTTTGCAAAAAATAATTGTTTACTGTGGCAAATTTTAATTACGCCAGGATTGCCTTTTCTATAGTAAATTATTCAAAAAATAATTGTTTAGTGTCGCAAATTTTAATTACGCCAGGGATTGCCTTTTCTATAGTAAATTATTCAAAAAATAATTTTTTACTGTCTCAAATTTTAATTACGCCAGGGATTGCCTTTCCTATAGTAAATTATTCAAAAAATAATTTTTTACTGTCTCAAATTTTAATTACGCCAGGGATTGCCTTTTCTATAGTAAATTATTCAAAAAAAAATTGCATACTGTCTCAAATTTTAATTACGCCAGGGATTGCCTGTCCTATAGTAAATTTTGCAAAAAATAATTGTTTAGGGTCGCAAATTTTAATTACGCCAGGGATTGCCTTTTCTATAGTAAATTTTGCAAAAAATAATTTTTTGCTGTCTCAAATTTTAATTACGCCAGGGATTGCCTTTTCTATAGTAAATTATTAAAAAAATAATTTTATACTTTCGCAAATTTTAATTACGCCAGGGATTGCCTTTTCTATAGTAAATTTTGCAAAAAATGTTTTTTTACTGTCTCAAATTTTAATTACGCCAGGGATTGCATTTTCTATAGTAAATTTTGCAAAAAATAATTGTTTAGTGTCGCAAATTTTAATTACGCCAGGGATTGCCTTTTCTATAGTAAATTATTCAAAAAATAATTTTTTACTGTCTCAAATTTTAATTACGCCAGGGATTGCCTTTTCTATAGTAAATTATTCAAAAAATAATTTTATACTGTCGCAAATTTTAATTACGCCAGGGATTGCCTTTTCTATAGTAAATTTTGCAAAAAATAATTGTTTAGTGTCGCAAATTTTAATTACGCCAGGGATTGCCTTTTCTATAGTAAATTATTCAAAAAATAATTGTTTAGTGTCGCAAATTTTAATTACGCCAGGGATTGCCTTTTCTATAGTAAATTATTCAAAAAATAATTGTTTAGTGTCGCAAATTTTAATTACGCCAGGGATTGCCTTTTCTATAGTAAATTTTGCAAAAAATAATTGTTTAGTGTCGCAAATTTTAATTACGCCAGGGATTGCCTTTTCTATAGTAAATTTTGCAAAAAATAATTGTTTAGTGTCGCAAATTTTAATTACGCCAGGGATTGCCTTTTCTATAGTAAATTATTCAAAAAATAATTGTTTAGTGTCGCAAATTTTAATTACGCCAGGGATTGCCTTTTCTATAGTAAATTATTCAAAAAATAATTTTTTACTGTCTCAAATTTTAATTAGGCCAGGGATTTTTCAAAAAATTATTTTATACTGTCGCAAATTTTAATTACGCCAGGGATTGCCTTTTCTATAGTAAATTATTCAAAAAATAATTTTTTACTGTCTCAAATTTTAATTACGCCAGGGATTGCCTTTTCTATAGCAAATTATTCAAAAAATAATTTTTTACTGTCGCAAATTTTAATTACGCCAGGGATTGCCTTTTCTATAGTAAATTTTGCAAAAAATAATTGTTTACTGTCGCAAATTTTAATTACGCCAGGGATTGCCTTTTCTATAGTAAATTATTCAAAAAATAATATTATACTGTCGGAAATTTTAATTACGCCAGGGATTGCCTTTTCTATAGTAAATTTTGCAAAAAATAATTGTTTAGTGTCGCAAATTTTAAATACGCCAGGGATTGCCTTTTCTATAGTAAATTATTCAAAAAATAATTTTTTACTGTCGCAAATTTTAATTACGCCATGGATTGCCTTTTCTATAGTAAATTTTGCAAAAAATAATTGTTTAGTGTCGAAAATTTTAAATACGCCAGGGATTGCCTTTTCTATAGTAAATTATTCAAAAAATAATTTTATACTGTCTCAAATTTTAATTACGCCAGGGATTGCCTTTTCTATAGTAAATTATTCAAAAAATAATTGTTTAGTGTCGCAAATTTTAATTACGCCAGGGATTGCCTTTTCTATAAAAATTTTTGCAAAAAATAATTGTTTACTGTCGCAAATTTTAATTACGCCAGGGATTGCCTTTTCTATAGTAAATTATTCAAAAAATAATTGTTTAGTGTCGCAAATTTTAATTACGCCAGGGATTGCCTTTTCTATAGTAAATTTTGCAAAAAATAATTGTTTACTGTCGCAAATTTTAATTACGCCAGGGATTGCCTTTTCTATAGTAAATTATTCAAAAAATAATTGTATACTGTCTCAAATTTTAATTACGCCAAGGATTCCCTTTTCTATAGTAAATTTTGCAAAAAATATATGTTTAGTTTCGCAAATTTTAATTACGCCAGGGATTGCCTTTTCTATAGTAAATTTTGCAAAAAATAAATGTTTAGTGTCGCAAATTTTAATTACGCCAGGGATTGACTTTTCTATAGTAAATTTTGCAAAAAATAATTTTTTACTGTCTCAAATTTTAATTACGCCAGGGATTGCCTTTTCTATAGTAAATTATTCAAAAAATAATTTTATACTGTCGCAAATTTTAATTACGCCAGGGATTGCCTTTTCTATAGTAAATTTTGCAAAAAATAATTTTTTACTGTCTCAAATTTTAATTACGCCAGGGATTGCCTTTTCTATAGTAAATTTTTCAAAAAATAATTTTATACTGTCGCAAATTTTAATTACGCCAGGGATTGCCTTTTCTATAGTAAATTATTCAAAAAATAATTTTTTACTGTCTCAAATTTTAATTACGCCAGGGATTGCCTTTTCTATAGTAAATTATTCAAAAAATTATTTTTTACTGTCGCAAATTTTAATTACGCCAAGGATTGCCTTTTCTATAGTAAATTTTGCAAAAAATAATTGTTTAGTGTCGCAAATTTTAATTACGCCAGGGATTGCCTTTTCTATAGTAAAATATTCAAAAAATAATTTTATACTGTCGCAAATTTTAATTACGCCAGGGATTGCCTTTTCTATAGTAAATTTTGCAAAAAATAATTGTTTAGTGTCGCAAATTTTAAATACGCCAGGGATTGCCTTTTCTATAGTAAATTATTCAAAAAATAATTTTTTACTGTCGCAAATTTTAATTACGCCAGGGATTGCCTTTTCTATAGTAAATTTTGCAAAAAATAATTGTTTAGTGTCGCAAATTTTAAATACGCCAGGGATTGCCTTTTCTATAGTAAATCATTCAAAAAATAATTTTTTACTGTCTCAAATTTTAATTACGCCAGGGATTGCCTTTTCTATAGTAAATTATTCAAAAAATAATTGTTTAGTGTCGCAAATTTCAAATACGCCAGGGATTGCCTTTTCTATAGTAAATTATTCAAAAAATAATTTTTTACTGTCGCAAATTTTAATTACGCCAGGGATTGCCTTTTCTATAGTAAATTTTGCAAAAAATAATTGTTTAGTGTCGCAAATTTAAATACGCCAGGGATTGCCTTTTCTATAGTAAATTATTCAAAAAATAATTTTTTACTGTCGCAAATTTTAATTACGCCAGGGATTGCCTTTGCTATAGTAAATTTTGCAAAAAATAATTGTTTAGTGTCTCAAATTTTAACTACGCCAGGGATTGCCTTTTCTATAGTAAATTTTTCAAAAAATAATTTTATACTGTCGCAAATTTTAATTACGCCAGGGATTGCCTTTTCTATAGTAAATTATTCAAAAATTCATTTTATACTGTCGCAAATTTTAATTACGCCAGGGGTTGCCTTTTCTATAGTAAATTATTCAAAAAATAATTTTTTATTGTTTCAAATTTTTTATTACGCCTGGGATTGCCTTTTCTATAGTAAATTTTTCAAAAAATAATTTTATACTGTCGCAAATTTTAATTACGCCAGGGATTGCCTTTTCTATAGTAAATTATTCAAAAAATATTTTTTTACTGTCTCAAATTTTAATTACGCCAGGGATTGCCTTTTCTATAGTAAATTATTCAAAAAATAATTTTTTACTGCCGCAAATTTTAATTACGAAAGGGATTGCCTTATCTATAGTAAATTTTGCAAAAAATAATTGTTTACTGTCGCAAATTTTAATTACGCCAGGGATTGCCTTTTCTATAGTAAATTTTTCAAAAAATAATTTTATACTGTCGCAAATTTTAATTACGCCAGGGATTGCCTTTTCTATAGTAAATTTTGCAAAAAATAATTGTTTAGTGTCGCAAATTTTAAATACGTCAGGGATTGCCTTTTCTATAGTAAATTATTCAAAAAATAATTTTTTACTGTCGCAAATATTAATTACGCCAGGGATTGCCTTTTCTATAGTAAATTTTGCAAAAAATAATTGTTTAGTGTCGCAAATTTTAAATACGCCAGGGATTGCCTTTTCTATAGTAAATTATTCAAAAAATAATTTTTTACTGTCTCAAATTTTAATTACGCCAGGGATTGCCTTTTCTATAGTAAATTATTCAAAAAATAATTGTTTAGTGTCGCAAATTTTAATTACGCCAGGGATTGCCTTTTCTATAGTAAACTTTGCAAAAAATAATTGTTTAGTGTCGCAAATTTTAATTACGCCAGGGATTGCCTTTTCTATAGTAAATTTTGCAAAAAATAATTTTTTACTGTCTCAAATTTTAATTACGCCAGGGATTGCCTTTTCTATAGTAAATTATTCAAAAAATAATTTTTTACTGTTGCAAATTTTAATTGCGCCAGGGATTGCCTTTTCTATAGTAAATTATTCAAAAAATAATTTTTTACTGTTGCAAATTTTAATTACGCCAGGGATTGCCTTATCTATAGTAAATTTTGCAAAAAATAATTGTTTACTGTCGCAAATTTTAATTACGCCAGGGATTGCCTTTTCTATAGTAAATTATTCAAAAAATAATTTTATACTGTCGCAAATTTTAATTACGCCAGGGATTGCCTTTTCTATAGTAAATTTTGCAAAAAATAATTGTTTAGTGTCGCAAATTTTAAATACGCCAGGGATTGCCATTTCTATAGTAAATTATTCAAAAAATAATATTTTACTGTCGCAAATATTAATTACGCCAGGGATTGCCTTTTCTATAGTAAATTTTGCAAAAAATAATTGTTTAGTGTCGCAAATTTTAAATACGCCAGGGATTGCCTTTTCTATAGTAAATTTTGCAAAAAAT
The DNA here is from genome assembly GCA_963930735.1 of Dioctria linearis. Taxonomy (NCBI): domain Eukaryota; kingdom Metazoa; phylum Arthropoda; class Insecta; order Diptera; family Asilidae; genus Dioctria; species Dioctria linearis. Next base: position 27,697 of record CAWVNZ010002194.1, read on the forward strand.
AATTTTTTACTGTCTCATATTTTAATTACGCCAGGGATTGCCTTTTCTATAGTAAATTATTAAAAAAATAATTTTTTACTGTCGCAAATTTTAATTACGCCAGGGATTGCCTTTTCTATAGTAAATTTTGTAAAAAATAATTGTTTAGTGTCGCAAATTTTAATTACGCCAGGGATTGCCTTTTCTATAGTAAATTATTCAAAAAATAATTTTTTACTGTCTCAAATTTTAATTACGCCTGGGATTGCCTTTTCTATAGTAAATTTTTCAAAAAATAATTTTATACTGTCGCAAATTGTAATTACGCCAGGGATTGCCTTTTCTATAGTAAATTATTCAAAAATTCATTTTATACTGTCGCAAATTTTAATTACGCCAGGGATTGCCTTTTCTATAGTAAATTATTCAAAAAATAATTTTTTACTGTCTCAAAATTTAATTACGCCAGTGATTGCCTTTTCTATAGTAAATTTTTCAAAAAATAATTTTATACTGTCGCAAATTTTAATTACGCCAGGGATTGCCTTTTCTATAGTAAATTATTCAAAAATTAATTTTTTACTGTCTCAAATTTTAATTACGCCAGGGATTGCCTTTTCTATAGTAAATTATTCAAAAAATAATTTTTTACTGTCGCAAATTTTAATTACGCCAGGGATTGCCTTTTCTATAGTAAATTTTGCAAAAAATAATTGTTTAGTGTCGCAAATTTTAAATACGCCAGGGATTGCCTTTTCTATAGTAAATTATTCAAAAAATAATATTTTACTGTCGCAAATATTAATTACGCCAGGGATTGCCTTTTCTATAGTAAATTTTGCAAAAAATAATTGTTTAGTGTCGCAAATTTTAAATACGCCAGGGATTGCCTTTTCTATAGTAAATTATTCAAAAAATAATTTTTTACTGTTGCAAATTTTAATTACGCCAGGGATTGCCTTTTCTATAGTAAATTATTCAAAAAATAATTTTTTACTGTTGCAAATTTTAATTACGCCAGGGATTGCCTTTTCTATAGTAAATTTTGCAAAAAATAATTATTTACTGTCGCAAATTTTAATTACGCCAGGGATTGCCTTTTCTATAGTAAATTTTGCAAAAAATAATTGTTTAGTGTCGCAATTTTAATTACGGCAGGGATTGCCTTTTCTATAGTAAATTTTGCAAAAAATAATTTTATACTGTCGCAAATTTTAATTACGCCAGGGATTGCCTTTTCTATAGTAAATTATTCAAAAAATAATTTTTTACTGTCTCAAATTTTAATTACGCCAGGGATTGCCTTTTCTTTAGTAAATTATTCAAAAAATAATTTTTTACTGTCGCAAATTTTAATTACGCCAGGGATTGCCTTTTCTATAGTAAATTTTGCAAAAAATAATTGTTTACTGTCGCAAATTTTAATTACGCCAGGGATTGCCTTTTCTATAGTAAATTATTCAAAAAATAATATTATACTGTCGCAAATTTTAATTACGCCAGGGATTGCCTTTTCTATAGTAAATTTTGCAAAAAATAATTGTTTAGTGTCGCAAATTTTAAATACGCCAGGGATTGCCTTTTCTATAGTAAATTATTCAAAAAATAATTTTTTATTGTCGCAAATTTTAATTACGCCAGGGATTGCCTTTTCTATAGTAAATTTTGCAAAAAATAATTGTTTAGTGTCGAAAATTTTAAATACGCCAGGGATTGCCTTTTCTATAGTAAATTATTCAAAAAATAATTTTATACTGTCTCAAATTTTAATTACGCCAGGGATTGCCTTTTCTATAGTAAATTATTCAAAAAATAATTGTTTAGTGTCGCAAATTTTAATTACGCCAGGGATTGCCTTTTCTATAAAAAATTTTGCAAAAAATAATTGTTTACTGTCGCAAATTTTAATTAGGCCAGGGATTGCCTTTTCTATAGTAAATTATTCAAAAAATAATTTTTTACTGTCTCAAATTTTAATTACGCCAGGGATTGCCTTTTCTATAGTAAATTATTCAAAAAATAATTTTTTACTGTCGCAAATTTTAATTACACCAGGGATTGCCTTATCTATAGTAAGTTTTGCAAAAAATAATTGTTTACTATCGCAAATTTTAATTACGCCAGGGATTGCCTTTTCTATAGTAAATTATTCAAAAAATAATTTTATACTGTCGCAAATTTTAATTACGCCAGGGATTGCCTTTTCTATAGTAAATTTTGCAAAAAATAATTGTTTAGTGTCGCAAATTTTAAATACGCCAGGGATTGCCTTTTCTATAGTAAATTATTCAAAAAATTATTTTTCACTGTCGCAAATATTAATTACGCCAGGGATTGCCTTTTCTATAGTAAATTTTGCAAAAAATAATTGTTTAGTGTCGCAAATTTTAAATACGCCAGGGATTGCCTTTTCTATAGTAAATTATTCAAAAAATAATTTTTTACTGTCTCAAATTTTAATTACGCCAGGGATTGCCTTTTTTTTGTAAATTATTCAAAAAATAATTGTTTAGTGTCGCAAATTTTAATTACGCCAGGGATTGCCTTTTCTATAGTAAATTTTGCAAAAAATAATTGTTTAGTGTCGCAAATTTTAATTACGCCAGGGATTGCCTTTTCTATAGTAAATTTTGCAAAAAATAATTTTTTACTGTCTCAAATTTTAATTACGCCAGGGATTGCCTTTTCTATAGTAAATTATTCAAAAAATAATTTTTTACTGTTGCAAATTTTAATTACGCCAGGGATTGCCTTTTCTATAGTAAATTATTCAAAAAATAATTTTTTACTGTTGCAAATTTTAATTACGCCAGGGATTGGCTTTTCTATAGTAAATTTTGCAAAAAATAATTGTTTACTGTCGCAAATTTTAATTACGCCAGGGATTGCCTTTTCTATAGTAAATTTTGCAAAAAATAATTGTTTAGTGTCGCAAATTTTAATTACGCCAGGAATTGCCTTTTCTATAGTAAATTTTGCAAAAAATAATTTTTTACTGTCTCAACTTTTAATTACGCCAGGGATTGCCTTTTCTATAGTAAATTATTTAAAAAAATAATTTTTTACTGTCGCAAATTTTAATTACGCCAGGGATTGCCTTTTCTATAGTAAATTTTGCAAAAAATAATTGTTTAGTGTCGCAAATTTTAATTACGCCAGGGATTGCCTTTTCTATAGTAAATTATTCAAAAAATAATTTTTTACTGTCTCAAATTTTAATTACGCCAGGGATTGCCTTTTCTATAGTAAATTTTTCAAAAAATAATTTTATACTGTCGCAAATTTTAATTACGCCAGGGATTGCCTTTTCTATAGTAAATTATTCAAAAAATAATTTTTTACTGTCTCAAATTTTAATTACGCCAGGGATTGCCTTTTCTATAGTAAATTTTTCAAAAAATAATTTTATACTGTCGCAAATTTTAATTACGCAAGTGATTGCCTTTTCTATAGTAAATTATTCAAAAATTCATTTTATACTGTCGCAAATTTTAATTACGCCAGGGATTGCCTTTTCTATAGTAAATTATTCAAAAAATAATTTTTTACTGTCTCAAATTTTAATTACGCCAGGGATTGCCTTTTCTATAGTAAATTATTCAAAAAATAATTTTTTACTGTCGCGAATTTTAATTACGCCAGGGATTGCCTTTTCTATAGTAAATTTTGCAAAAAATAATTGTTTACTGTCGCCAATTTTAATTACGCCAGGGATTGCCTTTTCTATAGTAAATTATTCAAAAAATAATTTTATACTGTCGCAAATTTTAATTACGCCAGGGATTGCCTTTTCTATAGTAAATTTTGCAAAAAATAATTGTTTAGTGTCGCAAATTTTAAATACGCCAGGGATTGCCTTTTCTATAGTAAATTATTCAAAAAATAATTTTTTACTGTTGCAAATTTTAATTACGCCAGGGATTGCCTTTTCTATAGTAAATTTTGCAAAAAATAATTGTTTAGTGTCGCAAATTTTAAATACGCCAGGGATTGCCTTTTCTATAGTAAATTATTCAAAAAATAATTTTTTACTGTCTCAAATTTTAATTACGCCAGGGATTGCCTTTTCTATAGTAAATTATTCAAAAAATAATTGTTTAGTGTCGCAAATTTTAATTACGCCAGGGATTGCCTTTTCTATAGTAAATTTTGCAAAAAATAATTGTTTAGTGTCGCAAATTTGAAATACGCCAGGGATTGCCTTTTCTATAGTAAATCATTCAAAAAATAATTTTTTACTGTCTCAAATTTTAATTACGCCAGGGATTGCCTTTTCTATATTAAATTATTCAAAAAATAATTGTTTAGTGTCGCAAATTTCAAATACGCCAGGGATTGCCTTTTCTATAGTAAATTATTCAAAAAATAATTTTTTACTGTCGCAAATTTTAATTACGCCAGGGATTGCCTTTTCTATAGTAAATTTTGCAAAAAATAATTGTTTAGTGTCGCAAATTTTAAATACGCCAGGGATTGCCTTTTCTATAGTAAATTATTCAAAAAATAATTTTTTACTGTCGCAAATTTTAATTACGCCAGGGATTGCCTTTTCTATAGTAAATTTTGCAAAAAATAATTGTTTAGTGTCGCAAATTTTAATTACGCTAGGGATTGCCTTTTCTATAGTAAATTATTCAAAAAATAATTTTTTACTCTCTCAAATTTTAATTACGCCAGGGATTGCCTTTTCTATAGTAAATTTTTCAAAAAATAATTTTATACTGTCGCAAATTTTAATTACGCCAGGGATTGCCTTTTCTGTAGTAAATTATTCAAAAAATAATTTTTTACTGTCTCAGATTTTAACTACGCCAGGGATTGCCTTTTCTATAGTAAATTTTTCAAAAAATAATTTTATATTGTCGCAAATTTAATTACGCCAGGGATTGCCTTTTCTATAGTAAATTATTCAAAAATTCATTTTATACTGTCGCAAATTTTAATTACGCCAGGGATTGCCTTTTCTATAGTAAATTATTCAAAAAATAATTTTTTGTTGTTTCAAATTTTTTATTACGCCTGGGATTGCCTTTTCTATAGTAAATTTTTCAAAAAATAATTTTATACTGTCGCAAATTTTAATTACGCCAGGGATTGCCTTTTCTATAGTAAATTATTCAAAAAATATTTTTTACTGTCTCAAATTTAATTACGCCAGGGATTGCCTTTTCTATAGTAAATTATTCAAAAAATAATTTTTTACTGTCGCAAATTTTAATTACGAAAGGGATTGCCTTATCTATAGTAAATTTTGCAAAAATAATTGTTTACTGTCGCAAATTTTAATTACGCCAGGGATTGCCTTTTCTATAGTAAATTTTTCAAAAAATAATTTTATACTGTCGCAAATTTTAATTACGCCAGGGATTGCCTTTTCTATAGTAAATTTTGCAAAAAATAATTGTTTAGTGTCGCAAATTTTAAATACGCCAGGGATTGCCTTTTCTATAGTAAATTATTCAAAAAATAATTTTTTACTGTCGCAAATATTAATTACGCCAGGGATTGCCTTTTCTATAGTAAATTTTGCAAAAAATAATTGTTTAGTGTCGCAAATTTTAAATACGCCAGGGATTGCCTTTTCTATAGTAAATTATTCAAAAAATAATTTTTTACTGTCTCAAATTTTTAATTACGCCAGGGATTGCCTTTTTCTATAGTAAATTATTCAAAAAATAAATTGTTTAGTGTCGCAAATTTTAATACGCAGGGATTGCCTTTTCTATAGTAAATTTTGCAAAAAATAATTGTTTAGTGTCGCAAATTTTAATTACGCCAGGGATTGCCTTTTCTATAGTAAATTTTGCAAAAATAATTTTTTACTGTCTCAAATTTTAATTACGCCAGGGATTGCCTTTTTCTATAGTAAATTATTCAAAAAATAATTTTTTTACTGTTGCAAATTTTAATTGCGCCAGGGGATTGCCTTTTCTATAGTAAATTATTCAAAAAATAATTTTTACTGTTGCAAATTTTAATTACGCCAGGGATTGCCTTATCTATAGTAAATTTTGCAAAAAATAATTGTTTACTGTCGCAAATTTTAATTACGCCAGGGATTGCCTTTTCTATAGTAAATTATTCAAAAAATAATTTTATACTGTCGCAAATTTTAATTACGCCAGGGATTGCCTTTTCTATAGTAAATTTGCAAAAAATAATTGTTTAGTGTCGCAAATTTTAAATACGCCAGGGATTGCCTTTTCTATAGTAAATTATTCAAAAAATAATATTTACTGTCGCAAATATTAATTACGCCAGGGATTGCCTTTTCTATAGTAAATTTTGCAAAAAAATAATTGTTTAGTGTCGCAAATTTTAAATACGCCCAGGGATTTGCCTTTTCTATAGTAAATTATTCAAAAATAATATTTTACTGTCTCAAATTTTAATTACGCCAGGGATTGCCTTTTCTATAGTAAATTATTCAAAAAATAATTGTTTAGTGTCGCAAATTTTAATTACGCCAGGTATTGCCTTTTCTATAGTAAATTTTGCAAAAAATAATTGTTTAGTGTCGCAAATTTTAATTACGCCAGGGATTTCCTTTTCTATAGTAAATTTTGCAAAAAATAATTTTTTACTGTCTCAAATTTTAATTACGCCAGGGATTGCCTTTTCTATAGTAAATTATTCAAAAAATAATTTTTTACTGTTGCAAATTTTAATTACGCCAGGGATTGCCTTTTTCTATAGTAAATTATTCAAAAAAATAATTTTTACTGTTGCAAATTTAAATTACGCCAGGGATTGCCTTTTCTATAGTAAATTTTGCAAAAAATAATTGTTTACTGTCGCAAATTTTAATTACGCCAGGGATTGCCTTTTCTATAGTAAATTTTGCAAAAAATAATTGTTTAGTGTCGCAATTTTAATTACGGCAGGGATTGCCTTTTCTATAGTAAATTTGTGCAAAAAATAATTTTTTACTGTCTCATATTTTAATTACGCCAGGGATTGCCTTTTCTATAGTAAATTATTAAAAAAATAGTTTTACTGTCGCAAATTTTAATTACGCCAGGGATTGCCTTTTCTATAGAAAATTTTGTAAAAAATAATTGTTTAGTGTCGCAAATTTTAATTACGCCAGGGATTGCCTTTTCTATAGTAAATTATTCAAAAAATAATTTTTTACTGTCTCAAATTTTAATTACGCCTGGGATTGCCTTTTCTATAGTAAATTTTTCAAAAAATAATTTTATACTGTCGCAAATTTTATTTACGCCAGGGATTGCCTTTTCTATAGTAAATTATTCAAAAATTCATTTTATACTGTCGCAAATTTTAATTACGCCAGGGATTGCCTTTTCTATAGTAAATTATTCAAAAAATAATTTTTTACTGTCTCAAATTTTAATTACGCCAGTGATTGCCTTTTCTATAGTAAATTTTTCAAAAAATAATTTTATACTGTCGCAAATTTTAATTACGCCAGGGATTGCCTTTTCTATAGTAAATTATTCAAAAATTAATTTTTTACTGTCTCAAATTTTAATTACGCCAGGGATTGCCTTTTCTATAGTAAATTATTCAAAAAATAATTTTTTACTGTCGCAAATTTTAATTACGCCAGGGATTGCCTTTTCTATAGTAAATTTTGCAAAAAATAATTGTTTACTGTCGCCAATTTTAATTACGCCAGGGATTGCCTTTTCTATAGTAAATTATTCAAAAAATAATTTTATACTGTCGCAAATTTTAATTACGCCAGGGATTGCCTTTTCTATAGTAAATTATTCAAAAAATAATTTTTTACTGTCTCAAATTTTAATTACGCCAGGGATTGCCTTTTCTTTAGTAAATTATTCAAAAAATAATTTTTTACTGTCGCAAATTTTAATTACGCCAGGGATTGCCTTTTCTATAGTAAATTTTGCAAAAAATAATTGTTTACTGTCGCAAATTTTAATTACGCCAGGGATTGCCTTTTCTATAGTAAATTATTCAAAAAATAATATTATACTGTCGCAAATTTTAATTACGCCAGGGATTGCCTTTTCTATAGTAAATTTTGCAAAAAATAATTGTTTAGTGTCGCAAATTTTAAATACGCCAGGGATTGCCTTTTCTATAGTAAATTATTCAAAAAATAATTTTTTATTGTCGCAAATTTTAATTACGCCAGGGATTGCCTTTTCTATAGTAAATTTTGCAAAAAATAATTGTTTAGTGTCGAAAATTTTAAATACGCCAGGGATTGCCTTTTCTATAGTAAATTATTCAAAAAATAATTTTATACTGTCTCAAATTTTAATTACGCCAGGGATTGCCTTTTCTATAGTAAATTATTCAAAAAATAATTGTTTCAGTGTCGCAAATTTTAATTACGCCAGGGATTGCCTTTTCTATAAAAAATTTTGCAAAAAATAATTGTTTACTGTCGCAAATTTTAATTAGGCCAGGGATTGCCTTTTCTATAGTAAATTATTCAAAAAATAATTTTTTACTGTCTCAAATTTTAATTACGCCAGGGATTGCCTTTTCTATAGTAAATTATTCAAAAAATAATTTTTTACTGTCGCAAATTTTAATTACGCCAGGGATTGCCTTATCTATAGTAAGTTTTGCAAAAAATAATTGTTTACTATCGCAAATTTTAATTACGCCAGGGATTGCCTTTTCTATAGTAAATTATTCAAAAAATAATTTTATACTGTCGCAAATTTTAATTACGCCAGGGATTGCCTTTTCTATAGTAAATTTTGCAAAAAATAATTGTTTAGTGTCGCAAATTTTAAATACGCCAGGGATTGCCTTTTCTATAGTAAATTATTCAAAAAATTATTTTTCACTGTCGCAAATATTAATTACGCCAGGGATTGCCTTTTCTATAGTAAATTTTGCAAAAAATAATTGTTTAGTGTCGCAAATTTTAAATACGCCAGGGATTGCCTTTTCTATAGTAAATTATTCAAAAAATAATTTTTTACTGTCTCAAATTTTAATTACGCCAGGGATTGCCTTTTTTTTGTAAATTATTCAAAAAATAATTGTTTAGTGTCGCAAATTTTAATTACGCCAGGGATTGCCTTTTCTATAGTAAATTTTGCAAAAAATAATTGTTTAGTGTCGCAAATTTTAATTACGCCAGGGATTGCCTTTTCTATAGTAAATTTTGCAAAAAATAATTTTTTACTGGCTCAAATTTTAATTACGCCAGGGATTGCCTTTTCTATAGTAAAATTATTCAAAAAATAATTTTTTACTGTTGCAAATTTTAATTACGCCAGGGATTGGCTTTTCTATAGTAAATTATTCAAAAAATAATTTTTTACTGTTGCAAATTTTAATTACGCCAGGGATTGGCTTTTCTATAGTAAATTTTGCAAAAAATAATTGTTTACTGTCGCAAATTTTAATTACGCCAGGGATTGCCTTTTCTATAGTAAATTTTGCAAAAAATAATTGTTTAGTGTCGCAAATTTTAATTACGCCAGGAATTGCCTTTTCTATAGTAAATTTTGCAAAAAATAATTTTTTACTGTCTCAACTTTTAATTACGCCAGGGATTGCCTTTTCTATAGTAAATTATTAAAAAAATAATTTTTTACTGTCGCAAATTTTAATTACGCCAGGGATTGCCTTTTCTATAGTAAATTTTGCAAAAAATAATTGTTTAGTGTCGCAAATTTTAATTACGCCAGGGATTGCCTTTTCTATAGTAAATTATTCAAAAAATAATTTTTTACTGTCTCAAATTTTAATTACGCCAGGGATTGCCTTTTCTATAGTAAATTTTTCAAAAAATAATTTTATACTGTCGCAAATTTTAATTACGCCAGGGATTGCCTTTTCTATAGTAAATTATTCAAAAAATAATTTTTTACTGTCTCAAATTTTAATTACGCCAGGGATTGCCTTTTCTATAGTAAATTTTTCAAAAAATAATTTTATACTGTCGCAAATTTTAATTACGCAAGTGATTGCCTTTTCTATAGTAAATTATTCAAAAATTCATTTTATACTGTCGCAAATTTTAATTACGCCAGGGATTGCCTTTTCTATAGTAAATTATTCAAAAAATAATTTTTTACTGTCTCAAATTTTAATTACGCCAGGGATTGCCTTTTCTATAGTAAATTTTTCAAAAAATAATTTTATACTGTCGCAAATTTTAATTACGCCAGGGATTGCCTTTTCTATAGTAAATTATTCAAAAAATAATTTTTTACTGTCTCAAATTTTAATTACGCCAGGGATTGCCTTTTCTATAGTAAATTATTCAAAAAATAATTTTTTACTGTCGCGAATTTTAATTACGCCAGGGATTGCCTTTTCTATAGTAAATTTTGCAAAAAATAATTGTTTACTGTCGCCAATTTTAATTACGCCAGGGATTGCCTTTTCTATAGTAAATTATTCAAAAAATAATTTTATACTGTCGCAAATTTTAATTACGCCAGGGATTGCCTTTTCTATAGTAAATTTTGCAAAAAATAATTGTTTAGTGTCGCAAATTTTAAATACGCCAGGGATTGCCTTTTCTATAGTAAATTATTCAAAAAATAATTTTTTACTGTTGCAAATTTTAATTACGCCAGGGATTGCCTTTTCTATAGTAAATTTTGCAAAAAATAATTGTTTAGTGTCGCAAATTTTAAATACGCCAGGGATTGCCTTTTCTATAGTAAATTATTCAAAAAATAATTTTTTACTGTCTCAAATTTTAATTACGCCAGGGATTGCCTTTTCTACAGTAAATTATTCAAAAAATAATTGTTTAGTGTCGCAAATTTTAATTACGCCAGGGATTGCCTTTTCTATAGTAAATTTTGCAAAAAATAATTGTTTAGTGTCGCAAATTTTAATTACGCCAGGGATTGCCTTTTCTATAGTAAATTTTGCAAAAAATAATTTTTTACTGTCTCAAATTTTAATTACGCCAGGGATTGCCTTTTCTATAGTAAATTATTCAAAAAATAATTTTTTACTGTTGCAAATTTTAATTACGCCAGGGATTGCCTTTTCTATAGTAAATTATTCAAAAAATAATTTTTTACTGTTGCAAATTTTAATTACGCCAGGGATTGGCTTTTCTATAGTAAATTTTGCAAAAAATAATTGTTTACTGTCGCAAATTTTAATTACGCCAGGGATTGCCTTTTCTATAGTAAATTTTGCAAAAAATAATTGTTTAGTGTCGCAAATTTTAATTACGCCAGGGATTGCCTTTTCTATAGTAAATTTTGCAAGAAATAATTTTTTACTGTCTCAAATTTTAATTACGCCAGGGATTGCCTTTTCTATAGTAAATTATTAAAAAAATAATTTTTTACTGTCGCAAATTTTAATTACGCCAGGGATTGCCTTTTCTATAGTAAATTTTGCAAAAAATAATTGTTTAGTGTCGCAAATTTTAATTACGCCAGGGATTGCCTTTTCTATAGTAAATTATTCAAAAAATAATTTTTTACTGTCTCAAATTTTAATTACGCCAGGGATTGCCTTTTCTATAGTAAATTTTTCAAAAAATAATTTTATACTGTCGCAAATTTTAATTACGCCAGGGATTGCCTTTTCTATAGTAAATTATTCAAAAAATAATTTTTTACTGTCTCAAATTTTAATTACGCCAGGGATTGCCTTTTCTATAGTAAATTTTTAAAAAATAATTTTATACTGTCGCAAATTTTAATTACGCTAGGGATTGCCTTTTCTATAGTAAATTATTCAAAAATTCATCTTATACTGTCGCAAATTTTAATTACGCCAGGGATTGCCTTTTCTATAGTAAATTATTCAAAAAATAATTTTTTACTGTCTCAAATTTTAATTACGCCAGGGATTGCCTTTTCTATAGTAAATTTTTCAAAAAATAATTTTATACTGTCGCAAATTTTAATTACGCCAGGGATTGCCTTTTCTATAGTAAATTATTCAAAAAATAATTTTTTACTGTCTCAAATTTTAATTACGCCAGGGATTGCCTTTTCTATAGTAAATTATTCAAAAAATAATTTTTTACTGTCGCGAATTTTAATTACGCCAGGGATTGCCTTTTCTATAGTAAATTTTGCAAAAAATAATTGTTTACTGTCGCCAATTTTAATTACGCCAGGGATTGCCTTTTCTATAGTAAATTATTCAAAAAATAATTTTATACTGTCGCAAATTTTAATTACGCCAGGGATTGCCTTTTCTATAGTAAATTTTGCAAAAAATAATTGTTTAGTGTCGCAAATTTTAAATACGCCAGGGATTGCCTTTTCTATAGTAAATTATTCAAAAATTAATTTTTTACTGTCGCAAATTTTAATTACGCCAGGGATTGCCTTTTCTATAGTAAATTTTGCAAAAAATAATTGTTTAGTGTCGCAAATTTTAAATACGCCAGGGATTGCCTTTTCTATAGTAAATTATTCAAAAAATAATTTTTTACTGTCTCAAATTTTAATTACGCCAGGGATTGCCTTTTCTATAGTAAATTATTCAAAAAATAATTGTTTAGTGTCGCAAATTTTAATTACGCCAGGGATTGCCTTTTCTATAGTAAATTATTCAAAAAATAATTTTTTACTGTCTCAAATTTTAATTACGCCAGGGATTGCCTTTTCTATAGTAAATTTTTCAAAAAATAATTTTATACTGTCGCAAATTTTAATTACGCCAGGGATTGCCTTTTCTATAGTAAATTATTCAAAAAATAATTTTTTACTGTCTCAAATTTTAATTACGCCAGGGATTGCCTTTTCTATAGTAAATTATTCAAAAAATAATTTTTTACTGTCTCAAATTTTAATTACGCCAGGGATTGCCTTTTCTATAGTAAATTATTCAAAAAATAATTTTTTACTGTCTCAAATTTTAATTACGCCAGGGATTGCCTTTTCTATAGTAAATTTTTCAAAAAATAATTTTATACTGTCGCAAATTTTAATTACGCCAGGGATTGCCTTTTCTGTAGTAAATTATTCAAAAAATAATTTTTTACTGTCTCAAATTTTAATTACGCCAGGGATTGCCTTTTCTATAGTAAATTATTCAAAAAATAATTTTTTACTGTCGCGAATTTTAATTACGCCAGGGATTGCCTTTTCTATAGTAAATTTTGCAAAAAATAATTGTTTACTGTCGCCAATTTTAATTACGCCAGGGATTGCCTTTTCTATAGTAAATTATTCAAAAAATAATTTTATACTGTCGCAAATTTTAATTACGCCAGGGATTGCCTTTTCTATAGTAAATTTTGCAAAAAATAATTGTTTAGTGTCGCAAATTTTAAATACGCCAGGGATTGCCTTTTCTATAGTAAATTATTCAAAAAATAATTTTTTACTGTCTCAAATTTTAATTACGCCAGGGATTGCCTTTTCTATAGTAAATTATTCAAAAAATAATTGTTTAGTGTCGCAAATTTTAATTACGCCAGGGATTGCCTTTTCTATAGTAAATTTTTCAAAAAATAATTTTATACTGTCGCAAATTTTAATTACGCCAGGGATTGCCTTTTCTATAGTAAATTATTCAAAAAATAATTTTTTACTGTCTCAAATTTTAGTTACGCCAGGGATTGCCTTTTCTATAGTAAATTATTCAAAAATTCATTTTTTACTGTCTCAAATTTTAAATACGCCAGGGATTGCCTTTTCTATAGTAAATTATTCAAAAAATAATTTTTTACTGTCTCAAATTTTAATTACGCCAGGGATTGCCTTTTCTATAGTAAATTATTCAAAAAATAATTTTTTACTGTCGCGAATTTTAATTACGCCAGGGATTGCCTTTTCTATAGTAAATTTTGCAAAAAATAATTGTTTACTGTCGCCAATTTTAATTACGCCAGGGATTGCCTTTTCTATAGTAAATTATTCAAAAAATAATTTTACACTGTCGCAAATTTTAATTACGCCAGGGATTGCCTTTTCTATAGTAAATTTTGCAAAAAATAATTGTTTAGTGTCGCAAATTTTAAATACGCCAGGGATTGCCTTTTCTATAGTAAATTATTCAAAAAATAATTTTTTACTGTCGCAAATTTTAATTACGCCAGGGATTGCCTTTTCTATAGTAAATTTTGCAAAAAATAATTGTTTAGTGTCGCAAATTTTAAATACGCCAGGGATTGCCTTTTCTATAGTAAATTATTCAAAAAATAATTTTTTACTGTCTCAAATTTTAATTACGCCAGGGATTGCCTTTTCTATAGTAAATTATTCAAAAAATAATTGTTTAGTGTCGCAAATTTTAATTACGCCAGGGATTGCCTTTTCTATAGTAAATTATTCAAAAAATAATTTTTTACTGTCTCAAATTTTAATTACGCCAGGGATTGCCTTTTCTATAGTAAATTTTTCAAAAAATAATTTTATACTGTCGCAAATTTTAATTACGCCAGGGATTGCCTTTTCTATAGTAAATTATTCAAAAAATTATTTTTTACTGTCTCAAATTTTAATTACGCCAGGGATTGCCTTATCTATAGTAAATTTTGCAAAAAATAATTGTTTACTGTCGCAAATTTTAATTACGCCAGGGATTGCCTTTTCTATAGTAAATTATTCAAAAAATAATTTTATACTGTCGCAAATTTTAATTACGCCAGGGATTGCCTTTTCTATAGTAAATTTGGCAAAAAAATAATTGTTTAGTGTCGCAAATTTTAAATACGCCAGGGATTGCCTTTTCTATAGTAAATTATTCAAAAAATAATATTTTACTGTCGCAAATATTAATTACGCCAGGGATTGCCTTTTCTATAGTAAATTTTGCAAAAAATAATTGTTTAGTGTCGCAAATTTTAAATACGCCAGGGATTACCTTTTCTATAGTAAATTATTCAAAAAATAATTTTTTACTGTCTCAAATTTTAATTACGCCAGGGATTGCCTTTTCTATAGTAAATTTTTCAAAAAATAATTTTATACTGTCGCAAATTTTAATTACGCCAGGGATTGCCTTTTCTATAGTAAATTATTCAAAAAATAATTGTTTAGTGTCGCAAATTTTAATTACGCCAGGGATTGCTTTTTCTATAGTAAATTATTCAAAAAATAATTTTTTACTGTCTCAAATTTTAATTACGCCAGGGATTGCCTTTTCTATAGTAAATTTTTCAAAAAATAATTTTATACTGTCGCAAATTTTAATTACGCCAGGGATTGCCTTTTCTATAGTAAATTATTCAAAAAATAATTTTTTACTGTCTCAAATTTTAATTACGCCAGGGATTGCCTTATCTATAGTAAATTTTGCAAAAAATAATTGTTTACTGTCGCAAATTTTAATTACGCCAGGGATTGCCTTTTCTATAGTAAATTATTCAAAAAATAATTTTATACTGTCGCAAATTTTAATTACGCCAGGGATTGCCTTTTCTATAGTAAATTTGGCAAAAAATAATTGTTTAGTGTCGCAAATTTTAAATACGCCAGGGATTGCCTTTTCTATAGTAAATTATTCAAAAAATAATATTTTACTGTCGCAAATATTAATTACGCCAGGGATTGCCTTTTCTATAGTAAATTTTGCAAAAAATAATTGTTTAGTGTCGCAAATTTTAAATACGCCAGGGATTACCTTTTCTATAGTAAATTATTCAAAAAATAATTTTTTACTGTCTCAAATTTTAATTACGCCAGGGATTGCCTTTTCTATAGTAAATTATTCAAAAAATAATTGTTTAGTGTCGCAAATTTTAATTACGCCAGGGATTGCCTTTTCTATAGTAAATTTTGCAAAAAATAATTGTTTAGTGTCGCAAATTTTAATTACGCCAGGGATTTCCTTTTCTATAGTAAATTTTGCAAAAAATAATTTTTTACTGTCTCAAATTTTAATTACGCCAGGGATTGCCTTTTCTATAGTAAATTATTCAAAAAATAATTTTTTACTGTTGCAAATTTTAATTACGCCAGGGATTGCCTTTTCTATAGTAAATTATTCAAAAAATAATTTTTTACTGTTGCAAATTTTAATTACGCCAGGGATTGCCTTTTCTACAGTAAATTTTGCAAAAAATAATTGTTTACTGTCGCAAATTTTAATTACGCCAGGGAATGCCTTTTCTATAGTAAATTTTGCAAAAAATAATTGTTTAGTGTCGCAATTTTAATTACGCCAGGGATTGCCTTTTCTATAGTAAATTTTGCAAAAAATAATTTTTTACTGTCTCAAATTTTAATTACGCCAGGGATTGCCTTTTCTATAGTAAATTATTAAAAAAATAATTTTTTACTGTCGCAAATTTTAATTACGCCAGGGATTGCCTTTTCTATAGTAAATTTTGTAAAAAATAATTGTTTAGTGTCGCAAATTTTAATTACGCCAGGGATTGCCTTTTCTATAGTAAATTATTCAAAAAATAATTTTTTACTGTCTAAATTTTAATTACGCCAGGGATTGCCTTTTCTATAGTAAATTTTTCAAAAAATAATTTTATACTGTCGCAAATTTTAATTACGCCAGGGATTGCCTTTTCTATAGTAAATTATTCAAAAATTCATTTTATACTGTCGCAAATTTTAATTACGCCAGGGATTGCCTATTCTATAGTAAATTATTCAAAAAATAATTTTTTACTGTCTCAAATTTTAATTACGCCAGTGATTGCCTTTTCTATAGTAAATTTTTCAAAAAATAATTTTATACTGTCGCAAATTTTAATTACGCCAGGGATTGCCTTTTCTATAGTAAATTATTCAAAAAATAATTTTTTACTGTCTCAAATTTTAATTACGCCAGGGATTGCCTTTTCTATAGTAAATTATTCAAAAAATAATTTTTTACTGTCGCAAATTTTAATTACGCCAGGAATTGCCTTTTCTATAGTAAATTTTGCAAAAAATAATTGTTTACTGTCGCCAATTTTAATTACGCCAGGGATTGCCTTTTCTATAGTAAATTATTCAAAAAATAATTTTATACTGTCGCAAATTTTAATTACGCCAGGGATTGCCTTTTCTATAGTAAATTATTCAAAAAATAATTTTTTACTGTCTCAAATTTTAATTACGCCAGGGATTGCCTTTTCTATAGTAAATTATTCAAAAAATAATTTTTTACTGTCGCAAATTTTAATTACGCCAGGGATTGCCTTTTCTATAGTAAATTTTGCAAAAAATAATTGTTTACTGTCGCAAATTTTAATTACGCCAGGGATTGCCTTTTCTATAGTAAATTATTCAAAAAATAATATTATACTGTCGCAAATTTTAATTACGCCAGGGATTGCCTTTTCTATAGTAAATTTTGCAAAAAATAATTGTTTAGTGTCGCAAATTTTAAATACGTCAGGGATTGCCTTTTCTATAGTAAATTATTCAAAAAATAATTTTTTACTGTCGCAAATTTTAATTACGCCAGGGATTGCCTTTTCTATAGTAAATTTTGCAAAAAATAATTGTTTAGTGTCGAAAATTTTAAATACGCCAGGGATTGCCTTTTCTATAATAAATTATTCAAAAAATAATTTTATACTGTCTCAAATTTTAATTACGCCAGGGATTGCCTTTTCTATAGTAAATTATTCAAAAAATAATTGTTTAGTGTCGCAAATTTTAATTACGCCAGGGATTGCCTTTTCTATAAAAAATTTTGCAAAAAATAATTGTTTACTGTCGCAAATTTTAATTAGGCCAGGGATTGCCTTTTCTATAGTAAATTATTCAAAAAATAATTTTATACTGTCTCAAATTTTAATTACGCCAGGGATTGCCTTTTCTATAGTAAATTATTCAAAAAATAATTGTTTACTGTTGCAAATTTTAATTACGCCAGGGATTGCCTTTTCTATAGTAAATTATTCAAAAAATAATTTTTTACTGTTGCAAATTTTAATTACGCCAGGGATTGCCTTTTCTATAGTAAATTTTGCAAAAAATAATTGTTTACTGTCGCAAATTTTAATTACGCCAGGGATTGCCTTTTCTATAGTAAATTTTGCAAAAAATAATTGTTTAGTGTCGCAATTTTAATTACGCCAGGGATTGCCTTTTCTATAGTAAATTTTGCAAAAAATAATTTTTTACTGTCTCAAATTTTAATTACGCCAGGGATTGCCTTTTCTATAGTAAATTATTAAAAAAATAATTTTTTACTGTCGCAAATTTTAATTACGCCAGGGATTGCCTTTTCTATAGTAAATTTTGTAAAAAATAATTGTTTAGTGTCGCAAATTTTAATTACGCCAGGGATTGCCTTTTCTATAGTAAATTATTCAAAAAATAATTTTTTACTGTCTAAATTTTAATTACGCCAGGGATTGCCTTTTCTATAGTAAATTTTTCAAAAAATAATTTTATACTGTCGCAAATTTTAATTACGCCAGGGATTGCCTTTTCTATAGTAAATTATTCAAAAATTCATTTTATACTGTCGCAAATTTTAATTACGCCAGGGATTGCCTATTCTATAGTAAATTATTCAAAAAATAATTTTTTACTGTCTCAAATTTTAATTACGCCACTGATTGCCTTTTCTATAGTAAATTTTTCAAAAAATAATTTTATACTGTCGCAAATTTTAATTACGCCAGGGATTGCCTTTTCTATAGTAAATTATTCAAAAAATAATTTTTTACTGTCTCAAATTTTAATTACGCCAGGGATTGCCTTTTCTATAGTAAATTATTCAAAAAATAATTTTTTACTGTCGCAAATTTTAATTACGCCAGGGATTGCCTTTTCTATAGTAAATTTTGCAAAAAATAATTGTTTACTGTCGCCAATTTTAATTACGCCAGGGATTGCCTTTTCTATAGTAAATTATTCAAAAAATAATTTTATACTGTCGCAAATTTTAATTACGCCAGGGATTGCCTTTTCTATAGTAAATTATTCAAAAAATAATTTTTTACTGTCTCAAATTTTAATTACGCCAGGGATTGCCTTTTCTATAGTAAATTATTCAAAAAATAATTTTTTACTGTCGCAAATTTTAATTACGCCAGGGATTGCCTTTTATATAGTAAATTTTGCAAAAAATAATTGTTTACTGTCGCAAATTTTAATTACGCCAGGGATTGCCTTTTCTATAGTAAATTATTCAAAAAATAATATTATACTGTCGCAAATTTTAATTACGCCAGGGATTGCCTTTTCTATAGTAAATTTTGCAAAAAATAATTGTTTAGTGTCGCAAATTTTAAATACGTCAGGGATTGCCTTTTCTATAGTAAATTATTCAAAAAATAATTTTTTACTGTCGCAAATTTTAATTACGCCAGGGATTGCCTTTTCTATAGTAAATTTTGCAAAAAATAATTGTTTAGTGTCGAAAATTTTAAATACGCCAGGGATTGCCTTTTCTATAGTAAATTATTCAAAAAATAATTTTATACTGTCTCAAATTTTAATTACGCCAGGGATTGCCTTTTCTATAGTAAATTATTCAAAAAATAATTGTTTAGTGTCGCAAATTTTAATTACGCCAGGGATTGCCTTTTCTATAAAAAATTTTGCAAAAAATAATTGTTTACTGTCGCAAATTTTAATTAGGCCAGGGATTGCCTTTTCTATAGTAAATTATTCAAAAAATAATTTTTTACTGTCTCAAATTTTAATTACGCCAGGGATTGCCTTTTCTATAGTAAATTATTCAAAAAATAATTTTTTACTGTCGCAAATTTTAATTACGCCAGGGATTGCCTTTTCTATAGTAAATTTTGCAAAAAATAATTGTTTAGTGTCGAAAATTTTAAATACGCCAGGGATTGCCTTTTCTATAATAAATTATTCAAAAAATAATTTTATACTGTCTCAAATTTTAATTACGCCAGGGATTGCCTTTTCTATAGTAAATTATTCAAAAAATAATTGTTTAGTGTCGCAAATTTTAATTACGCCAGGGATTGCCTTTTCTATAAAAAATTTTGCAAAAAATAATTGTTTACTGTCGCAAATTTTAATTAGGCCAGGGATTGCCTTTTCTATAGTAAATTATTCAAAAAATAATTTTATACTGTCTCAAATTTTAATTACGCCAGGGATTGCCTTTTCTATAGTAAATTATTCAAAAAATAATTGTTTACTGTTGCAAATTTTAATTACGCCAGGGATTGCCTTTTCTATAGTAAATTATTCAAAAAATAATTTTTTACTGTTGCAAATTTTAATTACGCCAGGGATTGCCTTTTCTATAGTAAATTTTGCAAAAAATAATTGTTTACTGTCGCAAATTTTAATTACGCCAGGGATTGCCTTTTCTATAGTAAATTTTGCAAAAAATAATTGTTTAGTGTCGCAATTTTAATTACGCCAGGGATTGCCTTTTCTATAGTAAATTTTGCAAAAAATAATTTTTTACTGTCTCAAATTTTAATTACGCCAGGGATTGCCTTTTCTATAGTAAATTATTAAAAAAATAATTTTTTACTGTCGCAAATTTTAATTACGCCAGGGATTGCCTTTTCTATAGTAAATTTTGTAAAAAATAATTGTTTAGTGTCGCAAATTTTAATTACGCCAGGGATTGCCTTTTCTATAGTAAATTATTCAAAAAATAATTTTTTACTGTCTAAATTTTAATTACGCCAGGGATTGCCTTTTCTATAGTAAATTTTTCAAAAAATAATTTTATACTGTCGCAAATTTTAATTACGCCAGGGATTGCCTTTTCTATAGTAAATTATTCAAAAATTCATTTTATACTGTCGCAAATTTTAATTACGCCAGGGATTGCCTATTCTATAGTAAATTATTCAAAAAATAATTTTTTACTGTCTCAAATTTTAATTACGCCACTGATTGCCTTTTCTATAGTAAATTTTTCAAAAAATAATTTTATACTGTCGCAAATTTTAATTACGCCAGGGATTGCCTTTTCTATAGTAAATTATTCAAAAAATAATTTTTTACTGTCTCAAATTTTAATTACGCCAGGGATTGCCTTTTCTATAGTAAATTATTCAAAAAATAATTTTATACTGTCTCAAATTTTAATTACGCCAGGGATTGCCTTTTCTATAGTAAATTATTCAAAAAATAATTGTTTAGTGTCGCAAATTTTAATTACGCCAGGGATTGCCTTTTCTATAAAAAATTTTGCAAAAAATAATTGTTTACTGTCGCAAATTTTAATTACGCCAGGGATTGCCTTTTCTATAGTAAATTATTCAAAAAATAATTTTTTACTGTTGCAAATTTTAATTACGCCAGGGATTGCCTTTTCTATAGTAAATTTTGCAAAAAATAATTGTTTACTGTCGCAAATTTTAATTACGCCAGGGATTGCCTTTTCTATAGTAAATTTTGCAAAAAATAATTGTTTAGTGTCGCAATTTTAATTACGCCAGGGATTGCCTTTTCTATAGTAAATTTTGCAAAAAATAATTTTTTACTGTCTCAAATTTTAATTACGCCAGGGATTGCCTTTTCTATAGTAAATTATTAAAAAAATAATTTTTTACTGTCGCAAATTTTAATTACGCCAGGGATTGCCTTTTCTATAGTAAATTTTGTAAAAAATAATTGTTTAGTGTCGCAAATTTTAATTACGCCAGGGATTGCCTTTTCTATAGTAAATTATTCAAAAAATAATTTTTTACTGTCTAAATTTTAATTACGCCAGGGATTGCCTTTTCTATAGTAAATTTTTCAAAAAATAATTTTATACTGTAGCAAATTTTAATTACGCCAGGGATTGCCTTTTCTATAGTAAATTATTCAAAAATTCATTTTATACTGTCGCAAATTTTAATTACGCCAGGGATTGCCTATTCTATAGTAAATTATTCAAAAAATAATTTTTTACTGTCTCAAATTTTAATTACGCCACTGATTGCCTTTTCTATAGTAAATTTTTCAAAAAATAATTTTATACTGTCGCAAATTTTAATTACGCCAGGGATTGCCTTTTCTATAGTAAATTATTCAAAAAATAATTTTTTACTGTCTCAAATTTTAATTACGCCAGGGATTGCCTTTTCTATAGTAAATTATTCAAAAAATAATTTTTTACTGTCGCAAATTTTAATTACGCCAGGGATTGCCTTTTCTATAGTAAATTTTGCAAAAAATAATTGTTTACTGTCGCCAATTTTAATTACGCCAGGGATTGCCTTTTCTATAGTAAATTATTCAAAAAATAATTTTATACTGTCGCAAATTTTAATTACGCCAGGGATTGCCTTTTCTATAGTAAATTATTCAAAAAATAATTTTTTACTGTCTCAAATTTTAATTACGCCAGGGATTGCCTTTTCTATAGTAAATTATTCAAAAAATAATTTTTTACTGTCGCAAATTTTAATTACGCCAGGGATTGCCTTTTATATAGTAAATTTTGCAAAAAATAATTGTTTACTGTCGCAAATTTTAATTACGCCAGGGATTGCCTTTTCTATAGTAAATTATTCAAAAAATAATATTATACTGTCGCAAATTTTAATTACGCCAGGGATTGCCTTTTCTATAGTAAATTTTGCAAAAAATAATTGTTTAGTGTCGCAAATTTTAAATACGTCAGGGATTGCCTTTTCTATAGTAAATTATTCAAAAAATAATTTTTTACTGTCGCAAATTTTAATTACGCCAGGGATTGCCTTTTCTATAGTAAATTTTGCAAAAAATAATTGTTTAGTGTCGAAAATTTTAAATACGCCAGGGATTGCCTTTTCTATAGTAAATTATTCAAAAAATAATTTTATACTGTCTCAAATTTTAATTACGCCAGGGATTGCCTTTTCTATAGTAAATTATTCAAAAAATAATTGTTTAGTGTCGCAAATTTTAATTACGCCAGGGATTGCCTTTTCTATAAAAAATTTTGCAAAAAATAATTGTTTACTGTCGCAAATTTTAATTAGGCCAGGGATTGCCTTTTCTATAGTAAATTATTCAAAAAATAATTTTTTACTGTCTCAAATTTTAATTACGCCAGGGATTGCCTTTTCTATAGTAAATTATTCAAAAAATAATTTTTTACTGTCGCAAATTTTAATTACGCCAGGGATTGCCTTATCTATAGTAAGTTTTGCAAAAAATAATTGTTTACTGTCGCAAATTTTAATTACGCCAGGGATTGCCTTTTCTATAGTAAATTATTCAAAAAATAATTTTATACTGTCGCAAATTTTAATTACGCCAGGGATTGCCTTTTCTATAGTAAATTTTGCAAAAAATAATTGTTTAGTGTCGCAAATTTTAAATACGCCAGGGATTGCCTTTTCTATAGTAAATTATTCAAAAAATTATTTTTTACTGTCGCAAATATTAATTACGCCAGGGATTGCCTTTTCTATAGTAAATTTTGCAAAAAATAATTGTTTAGTGTCGCAAATTTTAAATACGCCAGGGATTGCCTTTTCTATAGTAAATTATTCAAAAAATAATTTTTTACTGTCTCAAATTTTAATTACGCTAGGGATTGCCTTTTCTATAGTAAATTATTCAAAAAATAATTGTTTAGTGTCGCAAATTTTAATTACGCCAGGGATTGCCTTTGCTATAGTAAATTTTGCAAAAAATAATTGTTTAGTGTCGCAAATTTTAATTACGCCAGGGATTGCCTTTTCAATAGTAAATTTTGCAAAAAATAATTTTTTACTGTCTCAACTTTTAATTACGCCAGGGATTGCCTTTTCTATAGTAAATTATTCAAAAAATAATTTTTTACTGTTGCAAATTTTAATTACGCCAGGGATTGCCTTTTCTATAGTAAATTATTCAAAAAATAATTTTTTACTGTTGCAAATTTTAATTACGCCAGGGATTGCCTTTTCTATAGTAAATTTTGCAAAAAATAATTGTTTACTGTCGCAAATTTTAATTACGCCAGGGATTGCCTTTTCTATAGTAAATTTTGCAAAAAATAATTGTTTAGTGTCGCAAATTTTAATTACGCCAGGGATTGCCTTTTCTATAGTAAATTTTGCAAAAAATAATTTTTTACTGTCTCAAATTTTAATTACGCCAGGGATTGCCTTTTCTATAGTAAATTATTAAAAAAATAATTTTTTACTGTCGCAAATTTTAATTACGCCAGGGATTGCCTTTTCTATAGTAAATTTTGCAAAAAATAATTGTTTAGTGTCGCAAATTTTAATTACGCCAGGGATTGCCTTTTCTATAGTAAATTATTCAAAAAATAATTTTTTACTGTCTCAAATTTTAATTACGCCAGGGATTGCCTTTTCTATAGTAAATATTTCAAAAAATAATTTTATACTGTCGCAAATTTTAATTACGCCAGGGATTGCCTTTTCTATAGTAAATTATTCAAAAAATAATTTTTTACTGTCCCAAATTTTAATTACGCCAGGGATTGCCTTTTCTATAGTAAATTTTTCAAAAAATAATTTTATACTGTCGCAAATTTTAATTACGCCAGGGATTGCCTTTTCTATAGTAAATTATTCAAAAATTCATTTTATACTGTCGCAAATTTTAATTACGCCAGGGATTGCCTTTTCTATAGTAAATTATTCAAAAAATAATTTTTTACTGTCTCAAATTTTAATTACGCCAGGGATTGCCTTTTCTATAGTAAATTTTTCAAAAAATAATTTTATACTGTCGCAAATTTTAATTAAGCCAGGGATTGCCTTTTCTATAGTAAATTATTCAAAAAATAATTTTTTACTGTCTCAAATTTTAATTACGCCAGGGATTGCCTTTTCTATAGTAAATTATTCAAAAAATAATTTTTTACTGTCGCAAATTTTAATTACGCCAGGGATTGCCTTTTCTATAGTAAATTTTGCAAAAAATAATTGTTTACTGTCGCCAATTTTAATTACGCCAGGGATTGCCTTTTCTATAGTAAAGTATTCAAAAAATAATTTTATACTGTCGCAAATTTTAATTACGCCAGGGATTGCCTTTTCTATCGTAAATTTTGCAAAAAATAATTGTTTAGTGTCGCAAATTTTAAATACGCCAGGGATTGCCTTTTCTATAGTAAATTATTCAAAAAATAATTTTTTACTGTCGCAAATTTTAATTACGCCAGGGATTGCCTTTTCTATAGTAAATTTTGCAAAAAATAATTGTTTAGTGTCGCAAATTTTAAATACGCCAGGGATTGCCTTTTCTATAGTAAATTATTCAAAAAATAATTTTTTACTGTCTCAAATTTTAATTACGCCAGGGATTGCCTTTTCTATAGTAAATTATTCAAAAAATAATTGTTTAGTGTCGCAAATTTTAATTACGCCAGGGATTGCCTTTTCTATAGTAAATTTTGCAAAAAATAATTGTTTAGTGTCGCAAATTTTAATTACGCCAGGGATTGCCTTTTCTATAGTAAATTTTGGAAAAAATAATTTTTACTGTCTCAAATTTTAATTACGCCAGGGATTGCCTTTTCTATAGTAAATTATTCAAAAAATAATTTTTTACTCTCGCAAATTTTAATTACGCCAGGGATTGCCTTTTCTATAGTAAATTTTGCAAAAAATAATTGTTTACTGTCGCAAATTTTAATTACGCCAGGGATTGCCTTTTCTATAGTAAATTATTCAAAAAATAATTGTTTAGTGTCGCAAATTTTAATTACGCCAGGGATTGCCTTTTCTATAGTAAATTATTCAAAAAATAATTGTATACTGTCTCAAATTTTAATTACGCCAGGGATTGCCTTTTCTATAGTAAATTTTGCAAAAAATAATTGTTTAGTGTCGCAAATTTTAATTACGCCAGGGATTGCCTTTTCTATAGTAAATTTTGCAAAAAATAATTGTTTAGTGTCGCAAATTTTAATTACGCCAGGGATTGCCTTTTCTATAGTAAATTTTGCAAAAAAAAATTTTTTAGTGTCTCAAATTTTAATTACGCCAGGGATTGCCTTTTCTATAGTAAATTATTCAAAAAATAATTTTATACTGTCGCAAGTTTTAATTACGCCAGGGATTGCCTTTTCTATAGTAAATTTTGCAAAAAATAATTTTTTATTGTCTCAAATTTTAATTACGCCAGCGATTGCCTTTTCTATAGTAAATTTTGCAAAAAATAATTGTTTAGTGTCGCAAATTTTTATTACGCCAGGGATTGCCTTTTCTATAGTAAATTTTGCAAAAAATAATTGTTTAGTGTCGCAAATTTTAATTACGCCAGGGATTGCCTTTTCTATAGTAAATTTTGCAAAAAATAATTGTTTAGTGTCTCAAATTTTAATTACGCCAGGGATTGCCTTTTCTATAGTAAATTATTCAAAAAATAATTTTTTACTGTCTCAAATTTTAATTACGCCAGGGATTGCCTTTTCTATAGTAAATTATTCAAAAAATAATTTTTTACTGTCGCAAATTTTAATTACACCAGGGATTGCCTTTTCTATAGTAAATTATTCAAAAAATAATTGTTTAGTGTCGCAAATTTTAATTACGCCAGGGATTGCCTTTTCTATAGTAAATTTTGCAAAAAATAATTGTTTAGTGTCTCAAATTTTAATTACACCAGGGATTGCCTTTCTATAGTAAATTTTGCAAAAAATAATTGTTTACTGTCGCAAATTTTAATTACGCCAGGGATTGCCTTTTCTATAGTAAATTTTGCAAAAAATAATTGTTTAGTGTCGCAAATTTTAATTACGCCAGGAATTGCCTTTTCTATAGTAAATTTTGCAAAAAATAATTGTTTAGTGTCGCAAATTTTAATTACGCCAGGGATTGCCTTTTCTATAGTAAATTTTGCAAGAAATAATTGTTTAGTGTCGCAAATTTTAATTACGCCAGGGATTGCCTTTTCTATAGTAAATTTTGCAAAAAATAATTGTTTAGTGTCGCAAATTTTAATTACGCCAAGGATTGCCTTTTCTATAGTAAATTATTCAAAAAATAATTGTTTACTGTCGCAAATTTTAATTACGCCAAGGATTGCCTTTTCTATAGTAAATTTTGCAAAAAATAATTGTTTAGTGTCGCAAATTTTAATTACGCCAGGGATTGCCTTTTCTATAGTAAATTTTGCAAAAAATAATTGTTTAGTGTCGCAAATTTTAATTACGCCAGGGATTGCCTTTTCTATAGTAAATTTTGCAAAAAATAATTTTTTAGTGTCGCAAATTTTAATTACGCCAGGGATTGCCTTTTCTATAGTAAATTTTGCAAAAAATAATTTTATACTGTCGCAAATTTTAATTACGCCAGGGATTGCCTTTTCTATAGTAAATTATTCAAAAAATAATTTTTTACTGTCTCAAATTTTAATTACGCCAGGGATTGCCTTTTCTATAGTAAATTTTGCAAAAAATAATTGTTTACTGTCGCAAATTTTAATTACGCCAGGGATTGCCTTTTCTATAGTAAATTTTGCAAAAAATAATTGTTTAGTGTCGCAAATTTTAATTACGCCAGGAATTGCCTTTTCTATAGTAAATTTTGCAAAAAATAATTGTTTAGTGTCGCAAATTTTAATTACGCCAGGGATTGCCTTTTCTATAGTAAATTTTGCAAAAAATAATTGTTTAGTGTCGCAAATTTTAATTACGCCAGGGATTGCCTTTTCTATAGTAAATTTTGCAAAAAATAATTTTTTACTGTCTCAAATTTTAATTACCCCAGGGATTGCCTTTTCTATAGTAAATTATTCAAAAAATAATTGTTTACTGTCGCAAATTTTAATTACGCCAGGGATTGCCTTTTCTATAGTAAATTTTGCAAAAAATAATTGTTTAGTGTCGCAAATTTTAATTACGCAAGGGATTGCCTTTTTCTATAGTAAATTTTGCAAAAAATAATTGTTTAGTGTCGCAAATTTTAATTACGGCAGGGATTGCCTTTTCTATAGTAAATTTTGCAAAAAATAATTGTTTAGTGTCGCAAATTTTAATTACGCCAGGGATTGCCTTTTCTATAGTAAATTTTGCAAGAAATAATTTTATACTGTCGCAAATTTTAATTACGCCAGGGATTACCTTTTCTATAGTAAATTATTCAAAAAATAATTTTTTACTGTCTCAAATTTTAATTACGCCAGGGATTGCCTCTTCTATAGTAAATTTTGCAAAAAATAATTGTTTAGTGTCGCAAATTTTAATTACGCCAGGGATTGCCTTTTCTATAGTAAATTTTGCAAAAAATAATTTTTTACTGTCTCAAATTTTAATTACGCCAGGGATTGCCTTTTCTATAGCAAATTATTCAAAAAATAATTGTTTACTGTCGCAAATTTTAATTACGCCAGGGATTGCCTTTTCTATGGTAAATTATTCAAAAAATAATTGTTTAGTGTCGCAAATTTTAATTACGCCAGGGATTGCCTTTTCTATAGTAAATTATTCAAAAAATAATTGTTTAGTGTCGCAAATTTTAACTACGCCAGGGATTGCTTTTTCTATAGTAAATTTTGCAAAAAATAATTGTTTAGTGTCTCAAATTTTAATTACGCCAGGGATTGCCTTTTCCTTATAATAAATTATTCAAAAAATAATTGTTTAGTGTCGCAAATTTTAATTACGCCAGGGATTGCCTTTTCTATAGTAAATTATTCAAAAAATAATTGTTTAGTGTCGCAAATTTTCATTACGCCAGGGATTGCCTTTTCTATAGTAAATTATTCAAAAAATAATTGTTTAGTGTCGCAAATTTTAACTACGCCAGGGATTGCTTTTTCTATAGTAAATTTTGCAAAAAATAATTGTTTAGTGTCTCAAATTTTAATTACGCCAGGGATTGCCTTTTCTATAATAAATTATTCAAAAAATAATTGTTTAGTGTCGCAAATTTTAATTACGCCAGGGATTGCCTTTTCTATAGTAAATTATTCAAAAAATAATTGTTTAGTGTCGCAAATTTTAATTACGCCAGGGATTGCCTTTTCTATAGTAAATTATTCAAAAAATAATTTTATACTGTCGCAAATTATAATTACGCCAGGGATTGCCTTTTCTATAGTAAATTATTCAAAAATTAATTTTTTTCTGTAGCAAATTTTAATTACGCCAGGGATTGCCTTTTCTATAGTAAATTATTCAAAAAATAATTTTTTACTGTCTCAAATTTTAATTACGCCAGGGATTGCCTTTTCTATAGTAAATTATTCAAAAAATAATTTTTTACTGTCGCAAATTTTAATTACGCCAGGGATTGCCTTTTCTATAGTAAATTATTCAAAAAATAATTTTATACTGTCGCAAATTTTAATTACGCCAGGGATTGCCTTTTCTATAGTAAATTATTCAAAAATTAATTTTTTTCTGTCGCAAATTTTAATTACGCCAGGGATTGCCTTTTCTATAGTAAATTATTCAAAAAATAATTTTTTACTGTCTCAAATTTTAATTACGCCAGGGATTGCCTTTTCTATAGTAAATTATTCAAAAAATAATATTTTTCTGTCGCAAATTTTAATTACGCCAGGGATTGCCTTTTCTATAGTAAATTATTCAAAAAATAATTTTTTACTGTCTCAAATTTTAATTACGCCAGGGATTGCCTTTTCTATAGTAAATTATTCAAAAAATAATTTTATACTGTCGCAAATTTTAGTTACGCCAGGGATTGCTTTTTCTATAGTAAATTTTGCAAAAAATAATTGTTTAGTGTCGCAAATTTTAATTACGCCAGGGATTGCCTTTTCTATAGTAAATTTTGCAAAAAATAGTTGTTTAGTGTCTCAAATTTTAATTACGCCAGGGATTGCCTTTTCTATAGTAAATTTTGCAAAAAATAATTGTTTACTGTCGCAAATTTTAATTACGCCAGGGATTGCCTTTTCTATAGTAAATTTTGCAAAAAATAATTTTATACTGTCGCAAATTTTAATTACGCCAGGGATTGCCTTTTCTATAGTAAATTTTGCAAAAAATAATTGTTTAGTGTCGCAAATTTTAATTACGCCAGGGATTGCCTTTTCTATAGTAAATTTTGCAAAAAATAATTGTTTAGTGTCGCAAATTTTAACTACGCCAGGGATTGCCTTTTCTATAGTAAATTTTGCAAAAAATAATTGTTTAGTGTCGCAAATTTTAATTACGCCAGGGATTGCCTTTTCTATAGTAAATTTTGCAAAAAATAATTGTTTAGTGTCGCAAATTTTAATTACGCCAGGGATTGCCTTTTCTATAGTAAATTTTGCAAAAAATAATTGTTTACTGTCGCAAATTTTAATTACGCCAGGGATTGCCTTTTCTATAGTAAATTTTGCAAAAAATAATTGTTTAGTGTCGCAAGTTTTAATTACGCCAGGAATTGCCTTTTCTATAGTAAATTTTGCAAAAAATAATTGTTCAGTGTCGCAAATTTTAATTACGCCAGGGATTGCCTTTTCTATAGTAAATTTTGCAAAAAATAATTGTTTACTGTCGCAAATTTTAATTACGCCAGGGATTGCCTTTTCTATAGTAAATTTTGCAAAAAATAATTGTTTAGTGTCGCAAGTTTTAATTACGCCAGGAATTGCCTTTTCTATAGTAAATTTTGCAAAAAATAATTGTTTAGTGTCGCAAATTTTAATTACGCCAGGGATTGCCTTTTCTATAGTAAATTTTGCAAAAAATAATTGTTTAGTGTCGCAAATTTTAATTACGCCAGGGATTGCCTTTTCTATAGTAAATTTTGCAAAAAATAATTTTTTACTGTCTCAAATTTTAATTACCCCAGGGATTGCCTTTTATATAGTAAATTATTCAAAAAATAATTGTTTACTGTCGCAAATTTTAATTACGCCAGGGATTGCTTTTTCTATAGTAAATTTTCCAAAAAATAATTGTTTAGTGTCTCAAAATTTAATTACGCCAGGGATTGCCTTTTCTATAATAAATTATTCAAAAAATAATTGTTTAGTGTCGCAAATTTTAATTACGCCAGGATTGCCTTTTCTATAGTAAATTATTCAAAAAATAATTGTTTAGTGTCGCAAATTTTAATTACGCCAGGGATTGCCTTTTCTATAGTAAATTATTCAAAAAATAATTTTATACTGTCGCAAATTATAATTACGCCAGGGATTGCCTTTTCTATAGTAAATTATTCAAAAATTAATTTTTTTCTGTCGCAAATTTTAATTACGCCAGGGATTGCCTTTTCTATAGTAAATTATTCAAAAAATAATTTTTTACTGTCTCAAATTTTAATTACGCCAGGGATTGCCTTTTCTATAGTAAATTATTCAAAAAATAATTTTTTACTGTCGCAAATTTTAATTACGCCAGGGATTGCCTTTTCTATAGTAAATTATTCAAAAAATAATTTTATACTGTCGCAAATTTTAATTACGCCAGGGATTGCCTTTTCTATAGTAAATTATTCAAAAATTAATTTTTTTCTGTCGCAAATTTTAATTACGCCAGGGATTGCCTTTTCTATAG
>CAWVNZ010002195.1:0-61262 GCA_963930735.1 Dioctria linearis
ATATCGGATTTACTTATACGTATACTACTAGCAGCTGTATTTCTCAGAATAATCTTCGGGTCTGCCAAATTATTGTCGCCATCAAATCGAAGCTTGTACTGACTGCCCAATCTATTTTTTTTTCTCTATATCTCAATGTGATTCATTCATCCAGACAGTTGGTATATCCCCTTGTCAGATGTTTATCGTCGCTAAATTTGTTTTTCAAATTATGAAAGAAGTTTCAAGGCTTAACTATTTGGAGGGACTAAAGACAGGCTTTCTTCAATTTAGGAATGCTAGTTCAATTTAATAGTGCCCATTTTGCAGTCGACGGTGTGTTGTTTGAAAAATTATTTGCTATGACACTCCTCGATTTCTGGCTGAAGTATGAACTTGTCGACCTCTTCGATTTTCTAACATTTCTTCACTTGATGGTTTTGGTTATCGTAAATGTTTCGATCTTCTGTGCTGGTAATTGCGTATTTCCTAAGATTATCCAGAGGTCGTTTTTATAGCAACTGGTGTCCTCTTGGGTCTTTTGCTCAATCCGTTCAGCAAAATTTTGCCATATACTTTTGCCCTAAGCAGTTCGTTAATCGATCCTGGCTTAATAAAAGAGACTGCTCCAATTTATGTCCTCCCTTTGTTTATTTCAAAATGAGTTTACAGCTTATTTTACAGCTGATTTTTTACGTTTTTGATCGGATTGATATAGATGACGGATTTTTAGGTAAACAACGATCGTTTTTGCTTTGAAGATTGATTTTTATTTCATTTGCTCGACGTTTCGGGTCCAGGTGCGGCCCTTCTTCAGGAGCTCTACATAAATAATATTGCACATTGGACATAAGTCAGTTTTCTTGAAAAATTTTTTTGACATACCTTTTTGTCTGCGCGTATAAATGATTTTCTTAAAAGTAATAATAAATAACAATTACACAGAATAGAACAACTGATTATATTAAAATAAAAATAAGATAAAATACATTGTTAATAAATTAAAATAGACTTCAAACAAACTTTAAACAAAAAACAATTTACATGCTACGAGGACAATATGAAAGTGAGCTGTTGTCGAGAAGAAAACGTTTACATAGGTGACTATATGATCTTGTTTTAAAGAGATGACAGAGATTTGAGTTTTAGATGCATTGAATCGACGCGATTCTCCTTGCACCAAGCGAAGATATTAGCAGGATTGTTATTCAAGGATCTGTCGTCAGCGAAGCTATGGATGGGATTGATAGTAATCGAAGGCAGATCAATAATGAAAATTAAGAAGAGAGTCGGAGAGATAACGGAGCCTTGTGGCACACCGGCATTTATAGGACGAGGTTCGGATGTAACGCCATCTAATATGACCCATATTAGGCGACTGGATAAGAAACTTTCAAAAAAATAATTGGACCGAGGGGGCGAGACAAATAGCTTTAAGTTTGATTAAAAGGGCGGGATGCCAGACTTTATCAAAGGTCTTAGAAATATCCAGAGCAACGACTTTAGACTCACCAAAAACTGTGAAGACAGTTCCAACGTTCCATAAGAATAGTCAGCAGATGAGCGAGCATTCCGAAAATCGTATTGACGATCGTTGATAAGTTTATTGGTTTCTAGATACTTCATTAATTTAGAGTTAATGATATATTCAAAAACCTTTGAAAGAATCGAAGTGATCGATAATTTAAGGGATCGCTACCCTCTCCTTGCTTGGGAATAGGCTCAACGTGGGCTAGTTTCCAAACAGTTGGAAATTTTCCTGCCGAATAAGACAAGTAGAATAGTTTGCGCAGAAGTTTAGCCAAGGATGAGTTGCAGCTTTTAACTAACAGGGACGGGAAATTCTCAGGACCGGCGACTTTAGAATTGGACCTTGAACACATCTCTCACATCCCTGTATAGGCTCTTGTACATAGCTACATGGGAGATGCAAAACAGGTATCTCTGAAGGGAATGGATGATTAGTATTTGAAGCGAATCTAGCACCCAAAATACTAGCTTTATCCAGGTAGTCAACAACCACTTCACCGTAGTTAACCAGTGACGGAATTGAAGAACTGCTGAAGTTGTTCATGATGGTTTTGACCAAGGACCAGAAATCCTTGCTGCCTTTGCGATTTTCCAAAATTCTTTGTCCAACATTTCGGTAAAAAGAAATTTTTCTCTCTGGATAATAGACTTGTAGGTGTTCCGTGCCGTCCTGTAGACTGGTTTCAGTTCTGGACACGGATGCAAATGATAGGTATGAAAAGCTTCGTTGAACTTACTAAACCGTTAAACCAAAAGCATTTCGCGGTTATTGGGACCTGCTGTAGGAATACGGAATGTAGTCATGCATGCCAAGTCTTAGAAGCTACTAAGTTCTAATGTGAATTCATCAGTAATCCCTCGAAGAAGAACAGACCGACCAATCAATTTCTCTGAGATACTGATTAAAACATTGGCATTTGTTTGAGGTGGTAAATTGAATCGTCATTAAATAGTGGTCTGAATTACAGGTTGGATAACTCGCGCCGTAGTTTTGTGGCCAAATATTCTATGTCTTCTTTCAGAAAAAAATTCAGGGTAAGATTGGCAGCCTTAATAACTGTCAGTACTCGTTGCAATTTTTATTAGTCTTCATTGTATAATTTGGGACTACGATATCTATATGGACGATATGATGTGTTCGGTAGGCAAGTCTTGAAAAAACTTTACCCATAAATCGTTTAAATAGCACAGGAACATTATAGTAAATTCATAGTAATAAATGCTGTAAATCTTCTGCTGGACTCCGAAATTGGTACCTGATAATACCCGCTGTTCACATCAAGTGAAAATATTTAAATTTTCCAATTAACAATATAACAATATAACAATATAACAATATTACTTTATTACGGTCAACTGTATAAAGATTACAAATCTTATTGGATACAGATCTATAGGTAGGAGAAGTGATACAAAATTATTGTTTTAAATGGAAAACAAGAAAAACAAGATTAAGCAAATTCAATTAAATCATAAAGAGAGAGGAAAGAAATAAAAACTAAAAGAGATGAAAAAAAAAAAAACGAACCATATAAATTGTAAAAAAAGAAGAAAATGTACTAATTAAAAATTAGGATTAAGAACAGCCATGATGTGTACCTAATAAGGCTCCAAAGAGCTTAACAATTCAAGAAAGTCTCTGCCTGAGTTCGTGCTACGTATATTAGATGGTAAACTATTCCACTTACGTGAAGTTTGGACAAAATAAGAGCGCTCTCCGAAATGAGAATGACAGCGTGGTAAAAGAATTTTTAAACTTCTTTGAGAGCGCAAGAATTGCAGCTTACTGTAGAGATATTGTGGCCTCCTTTTATGAATTAATTTATGTAAAAAATACAAGTCGCGATGAGCAAAATGGGTATCAAGAGTATGTCCAAGGGCTGCATTAACTTGCATAGAGATGTGGGCACTGCGTGTTAAGTTGAAAACATATCTAGTACAATCATTGAATGCAACTGTCAATCTTCGACGGCAAACTGAGTCTAACTTGGGAAATACTATTGTGCCATACATAAAGTGCGGCAAAATCAAACTACGTACCAGTTTCAATCGCATATCGATAGACAACAAATACCCACAGACTCTCAACTGCCGTAAGGACCCATATATTTTACTTAAAATATTGGTAACGTGGCTGCAGCAAGTAAATTCAGTGTTCAGGACTACACCTAAATTTTTCACAGAGCTAGAGAATGGTAAGATAAAGTTATTTAAAATAATTCGTGGTAGCTCTAATGCCTCGAGGTGGTTTCTACAGATCGGCATACATACAGACTTGCTAGGATTCAGTTGAAGCTTATTAGCTATCGACCAGTCATAAAGTCTTGTGAAATCTTCATTTACACGAGCAACACAATCTTCTTGTAACCCAATTGGTCTGCTCAAGTAAATTTGTACGTCATCAGCATACAGATGAATGTTCACATTCTTAATCACCTCAGGCAAATCATTGATGTATAGACTGAATAACAGAGGACCTAGGATTGATCCTTGGGGTACTCCACAGTATGAGTTCCGAAAGTTCGACAAAGAGTCTTGAACTTTGACTGCTTGTAGTCTACAGGTGAGAAAACCTTTAATCAGCTTGATGGCTGAAGAGGAAAAATTAAAGCAATTCGAGAGTTTGTGAAGGAGCAAATTGTGATCAACTGAGTCAAAAGCCTTACTAAAATCCAATAAGACAAGGATAGTTAAATCATCTAGATCTAAGGATTCAATAATATCCGTAGAAACCTTCAGAAGGGCAGTTTCACAGCTGTGTCCACGCCGAAAGCCTGACTGGAAAGATGACAGAAGCTGATGCTGGTCAAGATATTTGGTGAGCTGATTGTACATTACTTTTTCAAAGACTTTGCTGAAGTAACATAGCAAGCTAATAGGCCTATAATCATTAATTCCATTAGGACGAGGTTTCTTAGGAACAGGGACAATGAGGGCTTTTTTCCATAACGACGGAAATTGAGAAGTTGCAAGACAATAATTATAAATATGTACTAGAATATCAGAAATAGCGGGGGAAATCATCTTGATGAATCTCGGGGGGAGAAGATCATGCCCAAGCGCAGTAGATTTAACCGCAGACATTGCAAAGAGAACATCAGTATCATCAATGCAATTAAACGCAAAACCCTCAAAACAATTATCACCCACCACTAGATGACTATTAGGGGCTATAGGGGTAGAAGAAGCAAAAAACTCACTTAGGGTCTCAGCATCAATATTGCATTGAGGAGTTTCTCTCCCAGCAACGCCCAGTGAGCGGATGTTGCTCCAAAGTTTTTTTGTTGGAAGATCAGGATTTAATTTAGTGCTATAGAAAGCCTTTTTGGAAGATCGAAGTTTACAGGTCACAAGGTTACGAACCATCTTGTAGCGACTATGAATTAGAGGGTTGTGCGTGGCTTTGTACTGACGCAGTAGTAGATCCCTTTCAGCGATAATCGAATGAATCTCCCTGGTTAACCACGGACAGCGCTGAGATGAAATCTTACGCCTTCGCAGTGGTACATGCCGGTTGAAAAGCTGCAGAAGTAGATTGCTTAGAGTATTAACTTTATCGTCAACCGACTCCATTGAGAAAATATCCAGCCTAGGCAAGTTTATACAGTCTGCGTACAGCAGGTCCATGTCAATGTTCTTGTAATCTCTGTAGGAAAATGATTCACAGCCAGCAGAGTGTCGCAGTCCAAAGGAATATGTTATGTAAAGAAAGTCATGATCAAAGTTACTCGTGGGACATATTTGGCTATGAAATAACACCTTGTCGGCGTTGGTAACAGCGATATAATCCAACTGCGATGGGTTGTTCGTATTAAAATATGTTGGCATATGATTTACTATCTTCAAGTCATTTGATTGCATCATGAAACATAATTCGTCCATAGAGGCTTGGCTTCGCAACCCATCAACATTGAAATCACCACCGACAATAATATCCGAGTAACTTAGACCAAGGCAATAGATAGCATTTTGGAGTTCATTGCACGATGCCGCATTAAAGCAGTTTGGTGGGCAATACATCGCGATCAAGGCACATCTTTCCATTCCAGACTTGACCTCCACACAAAGAAATTCTAGGGAAGCCCCTTGGGAAGAGCAAGCTAGAACAGATGCTTTAAGTGATGCATGAATATAAATAGCCACTCCTCCACCACTGCGGTCAGTACGGTCATTTCTAAAAAGTGAAAATCCTGGAATACCTACTGCATTCGAGGATATGTGTGGCTTAAGCCATGATTCGCATATGAGAATAGCCTGTGTATTCTCAAAGGAGAAAACATCATGCAAGATATATACCTTATTATTTAAGCTACGGGCATTGAATGAACAAATATTAAGACCCTTGGACTGCTTTGAAAATATATTGAGAATAGCTCTCATCTTGTCCACGGGAGATAAGGCATCACCCATCATAATCACAGCACGAACCCCGGCAAAGCGGATCAAAATGAATCACCGAAAGAAACAAATTAAAGCATATCATGGCTGTATGTGAAAATAACTAGGTATATATAAACGCTGAAAGAAAAACTAATAAGACTACAATCTAAAACAAGAGACTAAATAACTAAAATGATTGTAAAGTATATACACAAGAAGGAAAACAAAGAAAAAGAAAACAAAATTCATTATGATACTCCTTAATTCCAAAATTCCGGAGACTCGGTATCATCACAGTTGGCTAAGGTCAGTAACTCGTACTGTTCTCTCCCCCACAGCTCGAACCACCATCACAAGTCCATCTCTTGAAAAGTAGAAGAAATTCGTTGTCCGGCGTTGTATAAATGCCTTTTTCTGTGATGTTGTCTAAGCGTCTGTAATCAACACACAATCGATCTTGTCCATTCTTTTTCACTAGCAATAATATTGGGCTAGGATAATCAGACGAAGATTCTATGATAATTCCGTTCGTAAGTAGCTTGCGAATTATTTCATTTATTCCCGCAAACAATCAAAGAAACAGTTTCTTAACCGTTGAATTTTATCAACTTTTGATATTTTTCGTTCGACTCGTTCGTCTGGCTTGGTTCTGTGTTGCATCATTTAAAAACCCGTGTTGGAAATTTTGGCAATGCCTCGAGGAAGCCTCAAGGCCTGGATGTTTTTCTGCCGTTACGATTTTAACAAAAATTCACTCCGAACGAATTCTGTTTTGTTAATAATAGTATTTTTTAAAGAAAATTGGATTAAATACTATTGATAACGTTTAAAACTTTTTTTTGGAAGCCGTAATCCTTGGTGAAGTTTTCTTAAGCCAATTGAATACCTACTAGCATTATTGGCGCGGATAGTGGATGCTGGAAACAAACTCAGGGACGCAGTAGGGTCGACAAATCTCAAAAGCATGAACATTTTTTAAAAGTCGTAATATATTAAGGAAAGTAGTGTAGTGGGGATATAAGGAGCAATTACGGAGTGCACTGACATTCACATGACAATGACATATATTTTGCGTAAAATGGCAGTAAGATTGAAATTTGAGAAAAAATGAGTATTCGTGTATTTGTATATGTGTGTGTATGTGGGTGTATGGGTGTGTGGCTGGGTGGCTGTATGTGTATCGTAGGCCTGGGTGCGACCTCATCCTTCATAACTCATCACCTGATCCTAGTATTTGGTTATATCGAGTGGTATTACACTATCGGCGTAAAGGCTTTTAGCATTTCATGAATTGACTAAAAATTTCAGACACTTCATGTGAAAAGCATTAAACGAAAACTGGTACACTATCTGACTACATTTAATGAAGTGCCTAGACTTTTCGTGAAGTGTTGGGTTATGTCAAATGTCTACGACTGGAAATCCTTCAGTTATGAATCACCCTGTAGCTGAAAAACTGTGAAATTACGCCCGACCCGCCACCCCATACAATTTTTATTTTCTAACTCTAAATTCACCAATTACAAATAACCCTGAATATTCCCACGTCTTCAGGGGCCGGATTCACTAACTCGGAGAGTTCTGGAGATGAGAGTTATTTTGACACTTAACTCTTCACTCGGAATTCTGTAACTCGGGGAATTTGTATTGTGTCAAATTCTCTATTCCACTCGACAAAACTCTCGGCCGTTTTGAGAAGTAAGAAGAATACTCGTATTTCTCAACTGACAGTATTCGCTAATTTTGTTTTGTTTTGTGAAGGTACCTAGGTACCTAGGGCTTTCAAAATATATTATGAACTCAATGCATATCCTGGCTATGTCTACAAAAACAAATTATGGAAATCCTTCCAATACTTACAGAGAAATAAGGATTTTGGTGTCTCAAGGTAATCGCTAAAAATGTTAAATCACGCGAAAATGAACAATTTGGTCGTCTTCCAGTACAGAAATGATGCTATAAAAATTTTAAATATGCACGTTACAGCTTGCATTTACATTTTGTTCCCTAATTAGATATGTAATTAGTTTGTGAGTCCGATAAATGGTTTTGGAGATAACTGCAAATAAAGTGAATCAGTCCTTCTTAAGACGAAAAAATTGCCCTTTTTTGGTACAAAAATGGGCATATTTTCAGATCATCATTATGAAGAACTGGTAAGTCGTGGAAATTAACTTTTCAGGAGAAGAATGTTCGCAACAGAGTACTAAAGAATGTGAAACAAAGAACGGAAGAAATGTATGCAATATATAGGAACTGGGGTGTATATGACCCAAGTGCAAAAAATCCCCAAAAACCCCTCCCACATAAGTTTTTCATTCTTATTTTTGTACTCTACACCCTAAATCCGATGGAAAAACCCCAATGCTCTACGACTCTCCCTTACAGAGTTAACCGTCCTTCAATATTGTGACACTTGTCATGTTTTCCGTAACTCCCCAAGTATGTTGGATAATCGCGAATGGACAGTTAGGGACCTTTAATCAGAGAAAACGAAAATTCTCATCTCCTAAAAACTCCCAAACTCTCCGAGTTACACAATCCGGCCCCAGAAGATATCTGTTTAAAAGTGGAATATCTTCCGTAGAAATCTATGTCTCGTAATTATAACTAGAGGATGAATGATGTTATGTTACTCCTACTACCGATCTGTTGACTTTTCAAGATGTGATTTTTGCCTAAGAGTAATGCAATTTAACCTATCTTCATCAATTTTTCAAATATGGTATTTTCCCGAATATTGGCTAAAAGCTTATGCTACAGGGCGATATGATTTAATATCATCCGTTGGTTTTCCTGGTTTTCGAACTGCAATTACCTTGTGTAAAATGATAATGAAGCAGAAAACATAGCAAGTCGCGATAGGCGTACATTTGACAATCCACGATGTAATTAATTTAATAAACGTATATGCGTATCTTAGTTGTTCGGGATTTTAATAATTTTCAATTTTCATGTGGTTAAGTAATTACTACCTCAATAAACAGTACTTATATGAGTTCAGAAGTAAGGTTTGCCCTCGCAGGCGAATCACGAAAATTAATTTTAAAAAGTTTTATCATTATTTCGTACGGAATGAAAGGGAAAAACGAGAAAGAATTGTACTTGGACAGTCAAAGGAAAAGAAAGGCAAACAAAAACGACAGGATGTATTAATAATTTTCTGAACGGTAGTAGGGATAAGGAGAAATTTCAAAATACTTAACGACGAAAATTTGAAAACATTGACATTGGAGCAATTATAGTCAAAGGAGCAATTATAGCAAAAGCTAAATAATGTTTTTAATTTGTTATTCTATCACACAACCCATTATATTTTTGGTGGAAAATTGCCAGTCTTGGTGTTACTCATCAACAGGTCCCAAATAGCGAAATTGAGTGACTTGAAAAACAAATGAAAAAAATGAAAAAGATTGAGAAAAATAGAAGAAAAAAAGTTATTAAAATTTTTTTTAAAAAAGTCAGATTCATTCGAAACGAATCGAACCTGTATACGCCCGCAGTGGGCTGAAAAAAGAAAAGAAAAAGGAAGAAGTGGCGTTTCGTGTTAGCAGAAAACCTCACACTCCTCGGTACAGGTTAGTTTTCTGCCTGCTGTAGAAGCTTGAAAACAGATCAAATTGATCTTCTCTCATATAATCTCAGAATAAATTCTGGGTGTGAAGTATGTGAGGCAAAACTACTATATTACACCAAGGAGGAAGAAATAAAAGTAGAGATTACTCTTTAGGACCTTCCTTCTTGAACAAATATAAGTTTACCCCAGTAAAAAGTCCTAAAGAGTAATCTCTACTTTTGTTGATAGTAATATAAACAACAATGTTCTTCCTTTTATGAAAGAAAATTAATAATGCATAGAATAGACTAAATTATTCAAAAATTGTGTATTTCTGGGATCAACTTTTAATAGTACCCAGTGTGCCAAATTCGGAATTTTTCAAAGTATTTTTAAAGAAAAATTAAGAAAATTCCGAAAAAATCTCGGATTCTTAAACTTTTTCCGATCAAATTCTTTGCGAGCAGAATAAGTAAATTTTTACAAAACCGCCGAAAGTGCCGAATATTACCCCTCAAATCAACACGAAAAGAGTTCGTCTATTCTTATGAATTTCTTAGCGATTTCCTAAAGAAAATTGTTAAGATTCTCATCTGAATCCCAATTAAAATCCTAAGAAATTCACACCAATTTCTCAAAGATATTCCTTAAGAGTTCTAAAGGAAATTACCAAATTTCATAAAGAAAATTTTCAAGCTTCTTATCTGTATTTCGATTGAAATCCTAAAGGCACTTTCACATCAAAAACAAGAACCAAAAAAATGTAAACCGAAAAACTCAATTTATTCCACTTCAAAACAAGATTTTTGCTACAATGATTAATAAAATCCAAGGAAATACAATAAACTAAGAATTTTAAGATTTGAGTTTTGTAAGTTCGGAAAATAAATAGATTGTAAAGATAAAACGGTAAATATATTTATATTTTGGACTTTTTTTTAATGGAATTTTTTAATGCACTTGTTTTTGGTTAACCAAATCTGCCTTTTACATTATAAAAT
This sequence comes from Dioctria linearis, assembly GCA_963930735.1. NCBI lineage: Eukaryota > Metazoa > Arthropoda > Insecta > Diptera > Asilidae > Dioctria > Dioctria linearis. The sequence goes on from CAWVNZ010002195.1 coordinate 10,447, forward strand.
ACTGCTTGCAGGCGTTTTTCTATGTAGTTCATAGTTTGATTATGGATATAAAGTAAAAGCCGCTTCTGTAATAAAACAATTATATATAAATGTTTGACAACATTAAATTGTTATTTTCAAATACATTTGAAAAAGGACACAATCAAAAATTTTGATATTTTAATATTTTACTCCAGTCCCATCCGTGTGAAATGCTTAGCAACTTCCGTCATCAAGATCTTGACCGATCTATTTATGACAGTGGTCAGAACCGACTCTCCAAGAGTTGGAAAAATGCTCTCTGGAAAATTATAATAATAAAACATTTTTCATTGTTAAGTAAAATTCCATGCGCCCCAATGCTTCGGCTTCTATTTCACTTATTTTCGAGATTTAGAAATCTTCATTTGAAATTGTTGGCAACGAGGGAAGCATATCATTTAAGTTGAGAATGTCTTTTGCGCTTTATTCAAAGCCTTCATTTCCTCCTTCAAATAGAATACTTCTCGCCGCAACTTTTGAATAGCGAGCAGGACAGAAAGATATTGGGCTCGAAGCTTTGCGTTTATTGGGGACTGGTGTAGTACGACAGCGTTTAGATGGCATATAGATCTTGAACAACTCGCCAATATTTCAGCCGTCTTGACATGATCTGTACCACAAACGTATTCACGCATTTAATAAAAGCACTGAAATATTTATTGATAACAATTCAACAATATATTACTCATTTTTTCAAGTTTTTAGAAAATCGTCATCCACTTTCAACTATTGATTGATTGATTGATTGAAAAAAAGGTTTGGGATCCCAAGGGGTCCCCCGAACGTAGGTCAAATCAAGGCCCATTGTTCACCCTCCAGACCCATGAGCAATCGGTCACAAGTCCCAACCGGACGCTGTTATAAATTTAAGTACTTTCACTTAACTCTGAACACAGAATGACAGTGCAACTCAAGTTCAAGAAATGTTTTGGAAAGGCCTTCAAAATTTACAAAGAAATCAGAAAAAAATCCGAATTTACAATTCGTTGAATACTCTTTCTGAATTTTAATAGTTAAACGAATACCATTCCGAAACTTGAAATAGCCCTGAAGACTGGGGATTTATTTTTCGCTCTGGCTCTTTCGCACACTTTCCGATTTTGTTCTTACCATTCCGAAGTTCCGAATTTGGCACACTGGGTAGGTATCAGTCCGGGAGGTAGTGTTGCAAATCAAAAAGTCATAGTATGCCGGCGGTTTTTATATCGATAAAATTGATCTCCTACAACTCTGATCAATGAACCAACCGTCATCTGCTAAAGTAGTGGTGGATGTGGGTGTGGGAGGCTGCGAAAGGTAAACAATTTTTTTTTTATGTAATAGTATGCCGGATGAGGAAACAGTTGACATCATTGTGAGTTGAAGAAAAATCGTCAGCTGCATCGCGTAGGGTGGATTATGCATAAGCTGCTCGCATAAACTTGTATAATAACCGGCCAAGTGCGAGTCGGACTCGCGCACGAAGGTTTCCGTACCATTGCACAAAATTTATCACTATGTACTTTTTATCTATTTTTTCAAATGAGAGTAGGCGTCATGTGAAAAAATAATAATTATGCTGTAATTTGAAAAAAAAAAATAATAATGAATGAGAATAAAACGAGGAAAAAAACGCCGAAAAAATCACGTTTCTTGTATGGGCGCCCCCTTTAATTTTAAATTTTATTTTATTTTTATTATTCGTTGTTATATCGGTAATTGAAATACACACTCTGTGAAAATTTCAGTTCTCTACCTATTACGGTTCATGAGATACAATCTTGTGTCGGACGGACAGCGAAAGCTTAGTAATAGGGTTCCCGTTGTTACCCTTTGAGTACGGACCCGTAAAAAACACGTAAAATAAAGTAACAGTAATAGCCTGGTAGCGCGTGAACCTAGAGAACTCTAATTCGGTACATGGTGTTTTCATAGCAATAGTAATTGAAATGTCGCATTTCGTATAGTAACCTATCAAGCAAGTTTGGTTGGTGTAGTGGTTTTCTGCATATAAAAAAACGATTATGCGGAATTTCATAGAATTTCCTTTATATTCTCACGAACTTTTTAGTACAATTAAGAAGTGTAGAAATGATTGTTTTTACAATTTACGTAAAACACCAACATTTTTATATGGAAACACTAAGAAAAGTCTGTCGGATTTAGTCCATTTTTTGAAATTTCATTTAGTATTGTTATGAAAACACCATGTACCGAATTTGATTTCACTACGTCCACGCGCTCTCAGGCTATTACTGATACTTTATTTTACATGTTCATCCGAACAGCTGACGTATAATCCACTCTCCGTGATGAAGCTGACGATTTTTTTTTTCAACTCACAATGATGTCAACTGTTTATAAAAAAAAAGTTCATCCGGAATACTATTATTTAAAAAAAAAATAATTACCACTTTCGCAGCCTCCCACACCCACAGTGAGTGCGTCAGCTGACGCTTGATTCACTTATTAGCCATACCCGATCTATCGAAAAAAAAAACAATTGATCAGCATGTAAAGACCACCTAAAATTCAACGCCACCTCCCGGAATGAATAATGTATCATCTGATGCATTTTTTGTGATGGTTCCGGACCCTGTGAAGATAGTCTAATCGTTTTCTGAATCACTCATCATAATAAATACATTTTATGAGAAACTTTAATACCCTCCAAAAGTTACACTATTGCTATTTTGACCCCTATAGCTTCCCGTTATGTAAGGTACAAACAACTAAGAGCTTCAATATTTCATCTACAGTCGCAGCAGACTCATTAATGAAGATACTAAGAAGTTGTGGCAACTTAAATAATGTAGACATTGAAATAACGGCAATATTATTTTGCGAGGACTCAATTTGGCTCAGGTTTACCATAATAGGATTAAATCAAGCGGTCGTAAATTGGTTTTGATATCTAAATAGGACAGGAAATTAGTTCTCTTTGCTGCTGCTAGAAGTAATCTTCTGGGGAAAGATAAAGAGTGAAATGACAATATTTTAGAGCCTAAGAATACCTAGAAAGAGTTCTATGACGCCTTCATTAAAAGGTTTTTTCCCGATGAAAGTGAGGCTGATATTCATATTACGTTAATGAGTAAGAAAGGGCACGACTGAATAAGTTCAATGCAAGCGAGAGCTATGAGAGGCATGGTGCCTGAAACGGCCATCGTGAAATACATTATTATGGCTTTGAGAGTAGAGACCTCTTTTCATCCATACATGCTATATAACAGGGATGGCCAAAATTTTAAAGCACGTAGCGGTCTACCGTCAGCAATGGTTTTAAATAAAACGCAAAACTTTTCTTCAAAAACTCTATAGGTACTTCCGAATGCTCCAGATTTGAACAATACTTATGTCGCATCAACTATAATTTTTTCCTTGGCCACAACAAATTCAGCATTAATTAATTGGCCGATGTTAATAGATACCTGTCATTGTTAATGCCTTCGTTAAAAGGGAACAGCACGAAACTGAGTACTTCTTCCCAAGTTCCGAAAACATCTTTCGAACACCTCGTGTAAATTTTCCATTCGGCGAAACTTGAAATTCCCGATTTAAATTATGTGTACTCTTGCTCCAAGTTTTTATTAATTCTTCAATTCGCCTATTCTTAGTTGGGATGCATGCACTTGAATTTTTTCCTTGAATGTTTTAACTAAACTTTTCATATTAGTCAAATTTATGTCTTTCCTTGCAGACTTAGACGACGCCTGACGGTATTTCATGGCAGTGAAATGCGGTTGATTTACAAAAGAATTTCCTTTTTATTCTTACGATACCAAATTCGCTGCTTTTGTTTTTGTGCCTGGCTGTGTAAAAAAAGATTGCCAGTTTTTAACTAACGTACTTCTATTTTTTAGATTTTACTTCCAACCGGAAAATCGGTGACGTATTTGTGTATGTAGAAAATGCTTTTCGACGTTTTGTATTTTTTTGTAGTGCTACATCTGCGTTACAAATAAGAGCATAACGGTAAGGAACTCCTCTGACAATGGTAACCTTTTTCCGCACTCGACAACATTGCCCGCCCATTTTAGTCGCCATTATTATCACCGCACCACACCATGCAACAAAACAATCGTTAAAGCTAAATACTAGCTGACTGTACTGACAAAACACAAAGGCGCGTTCTTTATTAGTACGGGAAATAGAGAGAGAGAGACTGATAAAGAGAGTGCGATGAATAAGTGAGGCGAAGAAATGGCGCATTTTGGCTGGAGGTGGGTTATCTGTTACTCACGCGGCGGAAGTATCTGAAAATGGCAGTTTATTGTAATTTCCGTTCAATTGATTTTACTCTCGCGGGCTACAAAAAACGTCTACGCGATCGACCGGTAGACCGCGGTCGACGTCTTGGCCACCCCTGCTATATAAGAATAGGGACCATTGTAGAATTACACGATATAGTCGAATGGTACACGAGTATTTCCAATGAAAAAGCTGAGGAGCAAAAGCCAAATCCAAATTGAAATGTGAGAACGTAGAAGAAAAAAAAAACGTATTACCAAAAATTGCAAACTGCCTCAGAAAAGCGAATCAAAGAAAGTGCGTGAGAAATGCGAACGAGCTCGTACGAAAATTTGGCGATAGAATTATGGTATACGGTAATGGTAGAAATTTGGTAATTGTAGTAATTTCCCTGCCCATTTTACGTTGTGGCAGATAAATGGTTAATTGATAGAAACATTCTAGACCAACCAGGGATTAAAATGACAAAAGCAAATGGTTCTCGATTTTTCATTAGTATGAGTGGACAGACGGACAAATAAGTGGACAGACTGACATACAAAAATCAAAGCAACTTTTAATATTATGAAATTTCATGTAGGGTATAAGAATTGAAAATGAAATATTTTAAATTTATACATTTACAGAAGCTCATCAAAAGCAATTCTGTACCTAGATATTGTTCTGAGGGAATTTCTCAAGGCAAAATGGTATCTTGAATAGAAAATTAATTTGCATTGTTTGTTAATCTTGCAAAAAAAAAAAAAAATTGCATAGTCGGAAGTAGTATCGGAAATTGAAATACCCAACACTCCAGAGAGATTAATCAGCTTAAATGATCAAAATTACATTTCTGACTCGCCCCGAACAAGGTTTTGTTGTTATTTTCTTTTCAGATTATAATCATGGCTCATCAAATTGATTATTTTCTAAGGGCCTGCGGACATCTCAGCCAAAGTACAGAAACAAATTTCCTGAAACGATGCTATTACTAGACAATGCAATTCATAAATTTTATGCAAACACGATGCGAAGCTTACACAGATTCTGCATATTAATGCTGGATGCCTTCTATATATGTACCTAAATAAATGCAATAACATTAAACTCTGTTTGATTCCATGAGCTAAGAGGGCGTGGGCACAAGCATTCCAAGATCTATTAGTTCACGTAGGCATTAATATAAAACTGGCTCACTCTGTAGCATTTTATTTTACGCGTTGTAATTACCCAGCTAGCAGTGGAGAAAGGGGTGGATTTGCACAATTCGATTCAAATTCACTAAGTGTGACCAAAACAAGTGAAAAAGCTAGAATTGGTCTGAGACCAATTCTTATGATATCCTAGATGAATGCACGTATGAAATTTCGTATAGTCACCCATTTGAGCAATTTTGATTTTTTGCATTGGTTTCTCGCATATATTTCTAGAACGGCTCGTCGGACAGAAAAAATGATTATAACCAATTTTATAGGATTTCTTATTCTGAAGAAGTTTCTAGTACAATAAAAATGTCTAGGACTGATCGTTTTCAAAGTATATGTAAAAAACCAAAATTATTGTATGGCAACACCAAGAAGAGGTTACCCGATTTAGCCCATTTTTGAAATTTTTTTTGCTATTACTATGAAAACACAGTGTACCAAATTTCAGCTTTCTATGTCGACGTGCTCTCAAGTAGTGTCCAAATATATCGTGGAAACCGAAATTTTTGTATGGCAACCCCACGAAAGAGTTGCCCGATTTGTCTCATTTTCGAACTTAATTTTAATTTTTTTTTTAATGTCCGTGTACAAAATTTCATCTTTCTAGGTGAACGCGTTCTCGAGTTATCGTGCGCACAGACAGACGGACGGACATGCAAAAATCAAAATTACTTTTAATATTATGCGTGGGTGTCCAATTCATTTTGCTCTACCATGATTATTTCGAGGTGTTACAAACGGAATGACAAACTTAGTATACCCCTATAGATTTCATCTAGGGTATAAAAATGATCTTTTGCAAGTGAAATATTTATTTTGAAAATAAGCAGTACATTTGGTAAGAATAAGAAAGTAAAGGGTTTACATGGTGACAATATGAGCATAACGTGCTAGCAATATGCCCATGGGCTATTGCCAACTCCGCATGGTGAGCATATTGCAGCACATGAAGTAAAAATCAAGTTAGGTTATGTTTTTATCTAATGCTTTACTGCAAATCAATAAATTTTTTCCTCAATCTAAGCTTCAATAACGATGTATTGAATACTAGACATTGGAAGACAATAGCACTTTTTTTACTTACTTTTTAATAAAATACTTCCCTCGTAAATATGAGGATGACTCGATGTCTTAAAAAAACCCATTTTCGCTTACAGTACTCGTTTTGCGTCACCTACTAATCCGATTTACAGTGCATATATTACAGTAGCATAATGGTAATGTATGCGTATGACATTTTCCGTCATCTTTCGTGAAATAACCAAACTACGGCCAGTCGGCATATTGCCAACATGCGCATATTGTATTCACCTGATATTAAACATATTAAAACAAAAAAAATATGTTTGAATGGTGTGCTTCTCTTCATTAGATCAACTCTAATGAAATATGCCTAAATGATGTGATTCTCTTTACTGATTCAAAACTACTGAAAAGTTCCTGAATATTGTGCTTCTCTTCATTGGTTTTGAAGTACCGAATACATCCCCCAAGGACTACAGCATAAAAGTAATGAGAAACTGATGCTTCCCCCCTGAAAGTGCGGGTTTTTCAGTTTTGTTAGGGCTACTTGTCCTGCTCTTACATACGCAAATAAATCATTTAAAAACGCGATAGTAGTTATATGCGTTAGCGTCTATCCCTGAATTTTTCCCGACTGCCTATTCTTTTTCACTGCAGCTGAAAGACTTCGGTTCAGGCTTCCGCAGTACATTTTCAGTACTTTTGTGCTATCGGGGTACATTCGATATCATTAGCCCACGGCATGCCATGAAGGCAGACAATGATTACTCAGCCTAGAGTTTTTGTTTGAGGCATCGTAGTCATTTCCTTCAAATAATTTTTATACTGTAGGTCAGTTGCCTTCCATCCTTTGCGGCCGTTGGAGCCCCTGCTTATAACATTTATAACGAAATTTTACTTTTTTTATATGAAAAGTTTAAATAATTAAAATTTGAAATAAAAAAGTACTCAATGAATATGTGGAGCCTGATTTTATTACAAATTATATCAAAATCTGGTATAATTCTTAATTTGCAATCTCATGTCATCTTCTGCGTTTAATCTATTTCTATATTTGGTTTTGTGGCAATATATAGAGAGAAAGATCTGTTGCAACAAATGGCTAGTTATGCAAGCTCAGGATATTGGAAAAAAAATTGCATTCAAAAATTCAATAACTCTCCTTCAAAATTTTTTATTTTTAATGTGGAGTTAGTTGAAATATCGATGTGTTGTTCTCTTTCTTTTGTTGGTGTATATAATTAATCACAATATTCAACAAATGGATTTTGAGCCCAGTCCACATTTTCTGGTTGAGCAGCAAATATTTGACAAAAGTATTTTGTAAATCTGATAAATGTTGCAATATACAGGGTGTTTCCTCCATGGTGGTCTATAGAGTGGGAGGCATATCAACACCTGTATCTTAAAAAGTACAAGGCGCATGTTTACAATAAAAAGCTGATTATATTCAGAACTTCATGGCATTTCCAGCGCTTGCTGAACTAGCCCCGTACTCGTCTCCCCTTAGGAGTTATTGTGGTTTATACTCAAAATTTTGGATTTTCTCACCAGTTTTTTAATTTGACCTATATTTTTTTTCAAAAAGATCATTAACATCACTTTTTTTATAAAATCTATAAACTGTAAACTCTCCTCTTTAATAGGACCTATTACACCCTATGTGTTATCTGCAGCCGGTAAGGAGTTATTAGCTTCCTAACTATTCAGGTCATAACGCTGATATTTCATTAAAATGACATGTAAGGAGACAAATTATCTTCGAGAACAAGTTTAGGAATAGCCTTAAGAATAGATTAAGAGCTAATAACTCTTTAACGGCAACACCCTGTAACTCGGAAACGGTTGGTGTGCCCCACCCCTCTCCCAAACAATGTTTTGTTTGTTGTTTGTAGGTGAGTACTATTACCTACCGCTCTACGGACCACGATAGAGGAAACACCCTGTATGCGTTTTTTACATTCTCATTAAGTTCGAAAATGAGATAAATCGGGCAGCACTTTCGTGGGGTTGCCATATAAAAATTTCATTTTCTATATATTTGGACACTGCCAGAGAACGCGTCGACATACAGAGCTGAAATTTGGTATACATGGAGTTTTTATAGTAATAAAAAGATTTCCGAAATGAACTAAATCGGGCAACCTCTTCTTGGTGTTGCCATATATAAATTTTGGTTTTTTACATATAGTGTGAAAACCATCAGTCCTAGATATTTGTATTGTACTAAAAACTTTTTCAGAATATCAAATCATATAAAATTGCTTATAATCTTTTTTTTTGTGCGACGAACCGTTCCAGAGATATATGTGAAAAACCACTACAAAACTCAAAATTGCTCAAACCATACGAAATTTCATACGGGCATTCATGTATCGTTTCATAAGAATTGGTCTTTGACCAATTCTAGCTTTTTTACTTGTTTGATTTAGAATGAGGATAGGGAGCTTTCCGATGGGGTACAGATTTCTTACAGTTTGAGCGGTTTTGGCGTGTGGTGTGGTAACAACTACCCTTGGAGTTTTACAATTTGGGCCGTATGTGATATCAAATTAAAGCTCTTGCTGAGTGCTATTAAGTGTTTTCTTCTGCAGGAAACTTTATAACACACTTTTTTCATGCGAATATCGTTAAAATGCGTGATTTTGGGTAATAAACATGGATGGATTTACATGGGTTTGTGTGATGGGGAGAGTCCAAAGTGGAGAGACGATAGCGGAGAGTGGAGACAGTGTATGGGATGTATTACTATAAAGTAAAAAATAAAATATATTAAAAAAAACTTTTAAAATTAATTTCACTAAAAAGTAAAAAAAGGTTGTCTTTCTTTGGCATGAGTCGCAGTGAGACAATTATGATTATAGTTATGGATGCCAAAACTTTCAAGATTTAATGTGAGTTCTAGCATTTCTTATTTTGCAACGGAACTTTCTGTTGTATATCACCGAGAAATAAAAAAAATATTTTTTATTTTTTAGTGCAATGTACTTAGGAATGTTATTTATTTTAAAAGTTTTTTAATATATTTTATTTAATTAAACAATTTAGGAGCGCCATCTGTTGCAAAGTGTATATCGTGCTTTGCTTTAAAAATAATTCTCTGAAGAGACGTTTTTCGAGAACGCCAATTGCTACTTTCATATTGCCGCTGCTAAATCCTTAAGATTATCCCCCCGATCCTCTTAGCCTCTTAAATTTAGCAAGTAAGAGATGTTAGCAGAATTAATGTTCTACATTAATTGTTTTGGCGAAACTTTAATTTTAAGAGGTTTAGAGGCTTTAGAGAATCTGAACACTTCCTTTTCAGTCAGCCCAGCTGTTAAAGACAATTCACTTTGCAAGAAGTAAGAAGAAGAAGAAGTTTTTGGCGAGGAAAAGATGGTAATAGGGCACTTGTGGTCAGACAAGTCATCACAATAATTTGTTATGGTAGCATGTAGATTGATTGATTTGCTTCGGACGTGAAGTCCAGACTGCCAGCATGAGCTGACAGATCACTCGGTGGACAGCGTTGACTGCAGGGCGGCACGCTAACACCTTGGCTATTGCGGGAGAGTTATAGGGGGGGTTAACCAAAAACCTGCCACTGCCACCTGCCATAATCAAAAATTTTCGTGCCTACAAACAAAAGTCGGGGCACACACTCCAGCCCTGAGGGGCCTTTACACGACTTACCCTTACCTGCGTGAAGGCACAGCTGGACTGCCTTCTACTGCTTGCGCCATCCGCCCAATGACACTGAGGGCAGCTTGTTTTCAGTGTCCCTGTGCTGACCTGGAAAGAGAAGAGAGTAGCGGACCTAGACGACCATGTCAACGAGAAGGCTCCAGGAGAGTAAAGGAAAAATTGAAAGATTCTCAGTACCGCATTAAGTTATATGGAAATGTTTAATTATCATCTAATTTACAACAATGGACTTCTTAGTTGATAGCGCTAGTTTACAAATTAAGTTTTTCTTTTTTTTTTCTTATACCCAAAATAACATTTCCTTTCAGGATGTACAAGTCAACTGGCAATTGACTTCGTTCGAAAAAAAAGTCATGAATCATTACTCGTCAACGCATAGTGCATACTAAAATGAATGCTTTCTCTTCAGAATATAGACTTCAAATAAAATGACCGTTCACAGTCAAAACAAAATAAAATTCCCGAATCATAACGTGAACCCGTGATAGCCATATGCAAGACTAATTATACGTAACGCTATAGAAAAATATATAATAAAGAGAGAGAAAATCTGACTTGACTTACACGTTGTCCGATCCCTCGAAGGAGCTCCCTGGAGGCTGACGTGGCTGAAACATTATAAATTATTTAAAATATCACCAACTCTCATACATTCTCCTCTTTAGTCAAACTTAGTAGTCAGTTTTATAAATATTTTTTTTTCTTCCTTTCTTCCCCTACTGTCTTCAAAAAAGAGTTTCTGAATTTTAAGACCTTATCAATTTACACTGGTTTTCTTTCAATACTACTACGCCAGTTCGTTATCACGCTTTCCTACTAATCACGATAACCAAACTATCTCAAAGAAAATTGGGTTATTCCGTTCTAATTAATTACCATTATCGTGAAGTTTGTCACACTACGCTATTTTTAATTGTTCAAATGAAATTTTTAATCTAATTCAGTTAATATTCTTTCGCCCTGTTTCTTCCAATAAAAAAAATTATCTTTCCTTTGCTTGACCATATCGTCTCATAATTAGTGCTGCCTGAGACTAAAGTCTCAAGAAGAAATATTATTTTGGTTGATTTCTATTTAATACTTCAATACTTATCCTTAACATATAATACACCGAAAAATAATTCAATTTAATTTAGGTTCTTTCGTTCTTCTTGCGGTCTTAATTGCTATTACTACAAAACATGTTGTAGCATAACTTAATATTGGCCCAATTAGAATTAATAAAACAAACGCGAATTAATGGTAGATTTTGAGCAATATATACATACAGATTTCCTATGCGAAGTCATTAAACATTTGAAAATAAAACGTTTTCATTCTATTTTTTTAAAAAAAATTGGACGATCTGAGGTGTATAATTAATAAGGTATATCATAAACATATATAATCATATACTGTTTAAGGAAATTAAACTGTAACCGGACTTCGTAATCTTGACACGGAATTTTGTTTAACGACCATTCTTGCAACATCTACTTCAATGTGCTTTCATAACCTAAGCCAATTATTCATATTAAGCTCATCTGACACAATGCATTTCAATCTAATTACTGTCTGAGAGGAAAAATGTTACACAATTGTGCCTAAATTTAGCATTCCGTCGCCAGTATTTATCCTTGCACTAAACTTTCCATGGATTGCCGGAGTCTCTGATCTCCTATTTTACTACTAGCGAACCAGGATTTCTTCGTATGCTTCCTTATTTTCCTTGTTATTATTGCGGGCTAATATTTGTTGCGTTTGGCTGACTCTTCGTTCACCATTGCTCCTTGCTGGTTTCTCCGCCAACAATTTCATCTGCTTCCCACAGGTTTGTTTTTCGTACTTCAAAAACTCACTTTTCTGTTGTCCTAGCCTTCACGTTACCATACACTATTTATGTTTCGCTGTTTTTCTAAATTCGATTTTAATTTTTCCTTCCGATAATTTGTGAATTTAATTTTTCTTATTCTTGACGACAACAAAGTCAACTCGTCTTTTTTCTTCTTCCTCTTCGACTCGACTTGAAGGAAGTCTTCTTCTTCCTTTTCTTTTGGGTGCGTTCAGCGCGCCTCGCTCTCCATCCATATAGAAACCATTAGGCTGGGTGTACATGGTGTCTCTAGTCTCAGTGTAGTATAGGTACTGCTACATGCCGTATGCTACGACCATAACAAATTTTGCTACGCTGTACTTCCTTATATGATTATCGAGGTTAATTGAGTGGATCTTTAATCAAATTATAATTATTTATATAAATAATAATTGTGTGATAAATTAAAAGCACGTAATGATAATTGAATTTTTATTTTATCACCTAAATCGCTGGTAATGGATTCTACAACCATCATTACGTCCAACAGAATTTTCATATAAACCTGTAGTAAAATTAGTTCTTGCCAAAACTTTAAAATGACGATACCATTGTCAACTAATGTAGATTATCGTCACTTTTAAAATGTTCTCAAATGTTTATGAATACAGCTTCAGACGGATCCAAGTCGTCCTTCATATTCCTCAGAATTATCCTCTGTGCACGGCCCATATTGTATAATTATTTTACATTTCACAAACTTGTCCATTGTTTATGTCATATACACGTGTTATATAAATATGTATATATATATCCAAAATTGTATATGTAAATATCCAAAATTTCGGTATTAGGAACAAAACAATTTCTGCAACTATTGTGATAAAAGATTTATGCGAACCTCGATGAGGAGGTCTTATGTTAAGAAATATTTGACAGCTATTTTTGTTTTCTAGAATACCAAATCTCTTAAAAAAATCTCCACAAAATCTCTTGACTCCTTACACAAAATACCAATTTCTGCTAACGCGCTTTGACAGCCCAGTTAGGAGGATAAGAGATCTTATCTGTGACATAGATTCAGGGGATAGTCCAAAGAAATTCAAACAGTAAAAAGTGACCATCCACATTTGACTTTTCCGTTGCCGTATTTCAATGGCAAGGATAAATAGAAAATATGTTGACAATTTCGTATTTTCAACCAACAATCAATTTTAAAATAGACACAAAAGAAACCTTTCAACCCGATTGTGTAATGTCAAATTAATGTGGTAATTGCTTTTAAATATTGGATTGCAGATTCAATGGAATCATTTTGTTAAGTATTGGATAAGCTAATTATAATGATGATAGATTTAAGCCAAAAATAAAATATTATAATTATTTATACAAATAAATACAAACAAATTCTTTTTTTCTCTTCAGATATATTCTGAAAACTTGTGTTTCCATCGCTCTTCTGAGTTTGGTTAAATCTACACAATTAAGGGGTCAAGGCATTCGAGGTAAGTTTTGTTTAACTTTTATATATTGTATTTCAAATATACTCTGCAGAATACTGGAGAAATAAGGACTTTATTTATCTTTCAAAAAAGTTCGCCATATTTATATACCTTAATTAAAAAAATATTTAAAGATTTAAATTTAAAAAATAAGTTTTAATTTTTCTGTGCACAAACTCAATTTTGCGCTTCGGCCACGATACTATAATGCCTCAATTGATAGGGTGTGTAATTGTACTGTTTTATTTCAAATTCTCTTATATATCTAATGGAAATGTTCGTTTGTTCAAAGTCTTAAATCTGCGAAAGCTCTTCACCGATTGCTTTGAAATTTTGACAAAGCGATGCATTCGAATAGATGCATGTTTTTATACACTTACTATTTTTCTTCGTATGCTGTTGGTAAATGGGCCCATTCAACGTCTTTGCAGTAATTGAGAGTTGGAGAATAAAAGAATTTCTAAGAACTTTTATTTTTTATGATTCTAAATCAAATCATAAATACAAGAAGAAAAAACAACCGCCTCGTCCGGCTTTTGAAGCCGAGACCTTCCGCTTTCCGGGCGACTGGTTTTACTACTGAGCTAACGAGACAGATGATTTTCACCCCCCCCCCCCCCCCCCGCTTGTATTTCATAATTTGTATGTAGCCTACTAAGCCTCGGTTGCTTTCAGCTGGCACCACTAAAGCGTGAAACACAGTGCTGGCTTTTCCAACCTGGCCGGCCTCACCAACTTTGACAGTTCTGTAGAATATATGAGATCAGGTTATCAAGCTCCCAATGGCAAACTTGGTGAGGCCGGCCAGGTTGAGGTTGAACTCGAGTAGGTCTACTTTCTACTCTGCTGAAACTTTGTCAGCTTTGACAGCTAATTTTTGTAATCAATTGATGCCAGCATTGTTTACAGGAAAAAGTGTACGGGAAATATGTTGAAAAAAAGTTTTACAAACATATTTATCGTGGAAATTTATTCCTGCTGTAGTAAATTATTACAAAATAATTTCAATTTTCAAGCCAATAGCCCAATTAAATGCTATCATATAGAAGTTGTCAAAGCGCGTATTGTGAGCTGCAAAAGTTTGCAAGGCTCATCAGGTCGAGGTTCTTAAAGTTATACTGAGGTCGAGGTTGGAAAAGCTAGCACTGTGTTTCGGCCTTAACGATGAAAGCGCACAAATAAATTTATTAGGGAACAACCGACACTGAGATGTATGACGCTTACAACACGCCACATCCAAATCAAATTCGTGCAGTGTTGGGAACTTTTTAATCTCGAAAATCCCACATATTGCCCAAATTTTTCCCACATTTCCCGTAGTTCAAACTGAAATTACCACAAAAATCCCACAAAATTTAAATAAAAAATTATACATTTTAATTGTACTACCGTGAAAATGTGCATGAATGTATATAAGCAGAAGATCTCACCCCAGCTATCCGTCCACAAATAGATAAAACTCTTCTAAGAATTTCTAAAAGAAGAGTTTTATACTAAAAGGTCTGAGTTGGTCCGTTGGATTTTTAGAAATTCTTAGAAGAGTTTTATCGATTTGTGGACGGATAGTTTGGTTATTCGTGCATTGTTAACAAAGATATTGACCGCCTGCTCTCCTTCATTTCCAACAGAGTTATGGGAGAAATATAAGTCATCCATAGCTGAAGATATTTTCCTTCGCAAGGAAAATTCAAATATGCACATAGATTTCACAACAGAAGTCTACAACGAAGCGTTGATAACACTGGGGAACAGTGATTCTACGGCACGGGGTTTGAAAGCCGATTTAGAGTAATTTTAGTCCGCTAAATACAAAAATAATATCAGATATGCTAAATTGGTTCTAGTTTTTGAGATAATATCTACCTACTTATAATAACATAAAGGATGTAAAAATATATTAAATATATTTCGAGGACCTTTATTTTCCACAAAAATTAAATTAAAATGGTATTTTATATAGAATAAATTACATGAAAATAGAAAATACAAAAATATTTAAGAGAATCGTTTTCTATATTACAATCGACTGTGTTTTTGGCCAGGACAATCCCTTTGTACGGCCCAGTAATAGTCATATGGCCATCCCACAACTCTTAATACCTTTCTTTCATTATCATTATGTCCTTGTGGAATCGCTTTCATTGCTTTTCACTGTAATCGCCAAAGTTGTCAGGGAATTTGTAAAAACGGCTATTTAAAAAATGTAGTTTGACACTCATATTAGCTCCGAATTTTTCAAATTTTTCAACCATATTGGCGACTATTTAGGGATATTCCTCTACTTCTTGGTTCCCCAAAGAAGTTTTGATAACTGATACAAAACTTGTCCTTGCATCCGATTCTATTTGAGTTATGTGGCTTATAAAATGATAATCTTTTATAAAAGTATATGGATTCGTGGACCATCAAAGATGCCTGCTTTTAATTTAAAACAATCGCCACTCTTATTTAAGCCTTCGGTAAACTGTTTTATTAACCCAAGTTTAATATGAATCGGTGGAAGAAGTATTTTTCCGCGGTCTATTAATGGTTCATGAATTATGTTAGCATTTCCCATACAGTTACACTTTCTGTCAGCAGCCATTTGTCTCTACTCCAGTGTTCTTCTTGTTTACAACTGCTCCAAATACAGCGGAAATAGAGGTATTTGGTGTATCCACTTTGCTGATCTAATAAAAAAATCACTCTCTTTAAGTCGACGCATACTGACAACTGATGTTCAACACACGAAATTTTTACTAACACAAATTTAATATATTCGTATTCTTCCTTAAAATTTGTTGAATGGCCTACCGGTATCGAACATAATTTGTTACCATTATCTAGTAACACATAGTTCAAACTCCTTTTCTAGCTGTCCATGAAGAATCGCCACTTCTCTGCGCATATTCCAGTAGACCGCTAAATTTTAAAAGTGCAAGAACATTATAACAATTCACTCAAGTAACGTAGAATTTTTTCTTCTCTAATTCGGTAAGATGTTATTTTTATGCCTGGCTGAAGGTAATGTTTTGCTTAAAGTCTGGAGGCAAGAATTTCAGCTGATTTCTTTGATAAATTTCAATCGCGGATTAAGTTATTGAGCTCACCTTGAGAAAAACCCTGAAGTATAGAACTGCATAATTCAAATTCACTTTCACTGTTGCTTTCAATTTGAGTGACTAACATTTAAATATCATTAGAGGAATCCGTTGATAAGGTAGTCAATATCGGTACTGGAAAATCTTCACTGTATGGTATTGGCTCTTTAGCCGATTGTATATTAGGATAAACCACGCTCGCTGTTTTTACCAGTTCATGCCTTTCACATTTACTCCACAAAATTAGCAATCAGCAAGATTATTTCTTGGCTGATTCCACGTCATCTGCACTCCAAATTTAGGTCCTTTGCATCCTCCATGCATCCAGTATCGGAAACAGTGCAGTCCACACAAACTTGACATGATTTATGCGGTACCCAACATTTATCCTGTTGCCTAAGCTGTTTTCCAAAATATTCTTGGTAAGCTTTTTTTACAAAGTCGTTAATGTTTCTTCGATGCATTTGTCGACAATTTTTACCACAAAGCTGTCGGGATCATTAAAACTAAGTTTGCGCGAAAAACTAATGTTTTCCAAAATCAAAAACTACAATTGTGAGATGATTCAAAATTTTCTTGATTTCACTCAACGACGAACCGTCCAGATGCGATCTACCGCTTAGCTGTCGTAAAGTCAGGATTCCAAATCAAATTGGATTCCTTCTCAGTCAATCAATCAGAGACCTTCACGCGCGATTAACGAAACAAAACGAATTATGACGAAATTTTAAACCGAACCGAAATCACGGCATATTTAGAAAGATTTTACGTACAAGCTTTTATTTTAGCCTTGGTTTCACTAATGTCTTTAATATACTTTAATTGTTCGAAAACCTATTAACTTTAGACTACGCGATGTCGAGCAATTATTAAAGCTTATTATGCGACGGCAAGCTGTGTTCGTGTCTGTTGTCCAACAATCTCGGTGTGTTTGGATATAATGGAATGAGGATGTTGGATGGGATTGGGAGGTTGTGTGCCTTGTGTCAACCTTTCGACAGTATGTATATTAACTCTCAGCTAGACTTTAAAACTGCTGTCCATTGCTAATTGTCCTTACTCTCTTGTCTTCTACTCTAACTATGTATATTGCAGCTAAATCAGGACCCGGCATATCTATCGTCTAATCTGTAATCCATCCTACATCTGCCCTTAATGCATTTTCCCGAGAATTGTGCCTATTTTGAACTGTCGGTTTATCTATCCTGTCTAATTAATCTATCGTAAATGATATTTCAATTTACTTATTTGGCTGTAGCTACCTACACTGTCGTTTTATCGCCGAGTCGTCCAGAAGGTTTCTCAACCTTGAAGATATCGTACGGTCCCATGATGTTCACGTCAGTTGAGATTCCTTGAAAACCAGAGCCAACCGTAATTAATTAACTATACATAGCATATTTACTATGAAAGTGTATACTTAAATCAATGACAAACCTAATGCCGTAGAACAAATTAGTTTTTTTGTTTCCCAGTGAAGCATTGAAGATTTGTGCTTAGAAATCGCGAACACAGTTCTCAATCAATTGGAAATGCCATTACTGATCAGCTGCTGTCTCGTTCGATATAGAATTACGTCGGGTACAAAATTACAATCTTTTGTCGTAAGTGCAATCAAATATTCATAAGCTAATGCTTGAGCAAATAGGCATTTACGATCATATAATTCAGATGTCGTTTTCTAAGCAATTAAAACACTGCGATTTCACTTTTAACTATATTTATTTATTATTATAACTCAAGCATGTTAGCTTCATCTCTAAATCTAACTAACCTACCTTAACGTTAATTCAATAACCGTAATCGCCCAACTTATTCAGGAAACCGGAATCCGACCGCAGTTTAATTGTAACCCGATCTGATCACACTAATTCAGTTGCGCACATGGAGAACTTGCACACGGAGATCGGGCGTAGAACATGACCTTGAAAATGTGTACATATCTATGACGCGGTAAATTTCTACAGCCGCCGACGAAACTTCTGGCCACTGATAGCAGGCATCTGTGCTGTTGTACAAAAAACGTACATTGCATCACAACGACAAACATCACCTTAATCAACAAAACGTGTTGTGACCCAGGTGCCCAATGCCCCAATCACAACCATAAGGTCAATACATCAATATATTGTCCTATACAATATATTGATGTACCTCATAAATGACCCTGGAAAGGAAAAATTATTTCATATTAAAAACTCTATCCAAATTTTAAAATGCATTTAGAAATGCATTCCCATATTATAACAAAATGGAATTTAGCATAAATTGCATTTTGTTATCAGACACATATTCCACTCACACGATATGCATATTTACCTACATACAGGTCTTCTTAGTTTTTTTTTCGCATGTACACTCTACATACGTACAGTACCTTTTTTTCCAATCTAATTGTATGTACATACAATTATCACAATTATTCGCACCCTCATAAAATTAATATTTCAAGACGGGCGCACAAGTGCATATCAGATTACAGTTTTGCATTGATGCATATACATAGCTTGTATCAAAACTGTTTTAAATTTTCTCACGTACGTTTTTTCAAAGTGGTGAGAAAACAATAAAAAGAAAATAGAGCTTTTGAAGCGATCATGGGTACCTGGGTGCAATTTGCCTAAACCTCAAGAAGTCGTTTTTTCAACCGCCGAGGAAGTAAGTCAAATCGCGATTTTGTGAAAAAATTAAATAAAAATCTTGTGTGATCAGTTGAAACCCCATATTTATATAATATATAAATTATACGTAGATTACTCCGCCTAATTGAGGTATTCAACTTTGTGACTTTTAATGAAGAGCAATATAACAACTAAAACAAATATCTTGTCAAAAACGGACTCTGTGTGCTCTCTGTCTGGAGCACGGCACACAGCATACAACATACTGGTAGCAGCGATGGTCCTACCCCATCAGGGGCGCACCGAGAGGGGGGACGACGAAGGGACCGGTCCCCCTCCAAAATGTCAGTTTTCTGGACGCGACCTTAGAGCCCTATTTTTCGACTCGTTTGGACTTGGGACACCTATGGTCCCCCCCCCCCCCCCCCCAAAGCCAAATTCTGGGTGCGTTACTGTACCCTATATCGAATCAGTGCTACTTAAGACAAAAGTTTCAATTTTTGGAAAAATTATTAAAATAATATATAATAAAAATCAGTTATACGCCAAGTTAAGCTAGTGCTTGCAAATAAAATTATCAAAATTAATACAATATAATAAGAAAAAAAAATCATCATCAATTATAACAGTAATTAAAAAAAAAAATAAATAAAAAGCCCCATCCTACACTAATCTCACCGAAAAATATTAAAGATCTTTCATCAAAGATTAGGCAATAATAATAAAAACTCTAGAAAAAATATAATCACACAAATTTACAAATTGAGTACAATAGCCGCGTATATCTTCAATAATAAAATAATCATAGAACTCAGAGTTCCCATTCATTTCAAGGAACCATACCAAATATTCAAAGTAATGCCATTACCTACACTCCTTAACGGATCGTTCATATATATTGAGCCATCAAAGGAATATATACTAATAGACTACAATCGTGAGCACTCTATTGAACTAGCATTACATGATATCCATAATTGCGCAACGTTGGATCATATGCATTTCTTTTGCAGGATATCATCACTGATCCTTAACGAAAATACAAAAAAAAAACCAATGCGAAGTAAATCTGATAAAAAAGGAACCAATTACATCAAAAGGTAAAATCCTAACATTGGAACAAGATTATTATTGGACGCAATTAACGCAGCAGAACGCTTGGCTTTTCTCTTTAAAAAAACCCTACACATAGATATAATTTGTGAAAATTCGATCATTTCAAAAAGCCTGCAAGGAACAGGAATAATGTATATTTATCCCGGTTTTTTATGTTCGCAGCAAGGAACTCATATTGCACGGACATAGCGTAAAACTTTCCAAATTTAATTCCTATTTTATCCCAACAATAGGTAAACATTTCCAGTATAATATGGAATATGACGTCTTCTCCAAAGGAAACGCATATAGGAACAGATCTCTTAGAGATTATAACAAACGCGAATCTAAAGAGAGTTCTAGAATCCATCCATTCCCAAAAAGTGCAGGAATCAATCCCGTTCAATCCAATCAACAATCATCATCACGATTGCATTAATCATCTCAATTCTATGTGCGCATTTGTACGTGAAATACAAACAAAAAATCTGTAAATCACGGAAAATACTTTTTCAAGATGAACTAGAAAATGTGCCTATGCCTGCACCAAGAAAACTTAATTTCAAAATAACCCCAGCACCTAAAAGGAAAACGACTAAAAACGTTTAAACTACGGACGTTAACAAACAGACACAGTCTCCTTTTTCTAATTTCCATCATCCTAATAATCCACATCCCCATTGAAAAAAAAACAAATTAATAAGTAAAATAAAATAAACAAAAGTCATTGAGAAATTTTTACATCTCACATGCTATTAATGTACAGAAAAGTGAAGAAAAATAAATAAAACCCGATAATACATAGAAAATTTTTTTGAAAAATTCATAAATAAATAAATAAAACAAATGTAGTTATTGAAAAATTAAAAAAAAAATTATTAATAATTATTAATTACGGCTTAAGACCAGTTTTTAGAACGGCACCGAATTTCTTCAAACTTGCACACTACTCCCTTTTTACTCACAAATAACAAATATGAAATCAAAATTGCGCGGAAAGTTATAGTTTCTGAGATAATCGACTTTAAAATTCCCGAACTTTGTACTGCAATTCACAACACAATTTGACATTCTCACAATTAATTAACTCTTCTTCTTCTTTTTAGTAACAAGTATACAAATAGTGTAAACATACCTTTCGAACATTCGGGTTACCAGCATTGCGTTTTTTTATTCATTACGAATATTCAATTGATGTGTAGTAGCAGCATTTACTTAGTATGGAATAGAAAAACTTTTACAAAAGAAGCACACACAGGCAGGCTCCTTGCCAGCCTGCCTATGTGTGTGTGCGTGCGTGTGTGTGCCCCTGCCTGCATGTGTGTGTGTGTGTGTTTCTTTAATAAAAGTTTTTCTATTCCATTCTAACTAAATGCTGTACTACACATCAATTGAATATTTGTAATGAATAAAAAAACGCAATGCTGGTAACCCGAATGTTCGGAAGGTATGTTTACACTATTTGTATACTTGTTACTAAAAAGAAGAAGAAGAAGAGTTAATTAATTGTGAGAATGTCAAATTGTGTTGTGAATTGCAGTACAAAGTTCGGGAATTTTAAAGTCGATTATCTCAGAAACTATAACTTTCCGCGCAATTTTGATTTCATATTTGTGATTTGTGATGTTGTGACCCAGGTGCCCAATGCCCCGAATCACAACCATAAGGTCAATACATCAATATATTGTCCTATACAATATATTGATGTACCTCATAAATGTTCATATTAAAAACTCTATTCAAATTTAAAAATGCATTTAGGAATGCATTCCCATATTATAACAAAATGCAATTTAGCATAACAGCAACAGGTTACTTGCTGGTTATCAGCAGATCAGTTTCACATCAGTATAATGTGGCATGCGTCATTAAGATATTAGTGCTGCAGATAATCGCACATCAGCTCATCAGTACATCAGCATATAAGTCGCCTGGTGTGGCACTTGCCTAAGGACTTCCATCTGCAGTGATAAGCTCATTCCTTTGTTTCTTTTTAGAAAACTTGGATAGGGCAATCTCGACAAAAATTTGATTTTTTCAATGGCGCATTTACATGAATACAATTGCTTTTAAGGAGACGCTGCAGCAACGATCTCTTCTCAGTGAATTTATGAACCTTAACTTGCCACACGTGATTAAATTTATCATTTTTATCAAGATGATAAGTATATATGTATCGTATATAGATCTAACATTTAAGTTAGGTTAGGATAGAGTGTCGGCCATTGTAAAACCAAGAACGACCAGCTACACTTAGACCATTTATGGTCCATTCTGATGCCATTTTATTTGAGACCCTGCCTGGAAAGGACACCTAATGCCCGCTATACATTATCATCGAATTACTCCGTGTTCGTCAAACAGCATTGTCTGATCGACCTTCAGACAACGCGGTTAGACGAACGACGATAGAAAATAGCAGAATGCATGGCAACGCTGTCGCATTTTTCAACACAGCGAAACATCAAACCGATTTCGTTTTTTCACCGTAAGCTGTTCACTGTACTAACCCGGGGGTTACCTCTGCAAGTACAGCTTGCATGCAAGCCTCCCTTCCAACGCGATTTTAAACTTGACAGCAGAAGGCAGTTCGGTTGATATCTTATCAGCTTGCATGCAAGTTCATTTAAAAAATGGCATTGAGACGTAAAGTCTTGCGTATATTGGAAAATTATAGCAATAAAGGAAGTAGCAGGCTGATAAAACCCCAAGCAAAAATGAAGAGGAAGCTGTTGATAAATGATGCAATGCAAGTGTTCCCAGAAAATCTCATTTTACCAGATATAAATTTATCAATTTCTCGGAAGCATTTCTTTTTCGCCATCTTGAAAACTGTATAAATGTCAAATTACTATCTCCCAGCTGCCATGAATTTTCATCATGCAAGTTCGCTGGAAGTTGCGTGGCAGTTGGATTACACGTGCAAGCTGTACTTGCAGGTGTAACCCCCGGGTAAGCTAGCTGTATAACGATAGTGTGGATGAAAAGTGTGCATCATCGTTGGTCGTTAAATAGTGAATAGCAGTTGAGTAAAGTAAGCTGAAAGTAAAAATCTCTAAATAGCTGACCTAAGAAATTTCTCAAGAGATTCATTGTACATAATAAAATATAATTCCCTAAAGTGAGTGGCAACAATTTGTGTCACAAAGGCTAGGTATTTGTCGATAAGATTAGGCAAAGCTCCACTTCGGAAAATGTAGATTAGGTTTTTATCCCTAAAATGTAGGTACGCTTTCCTCCTTCAAATGAAGGGAGTTTTTGTTTCTCCCCTAAAATTTAGGGAATATTCCTTAAAATATAGGGAATTTTCAAATTTCTTTTTTATAGTTTTCCCTAAAGTGCAGGGAATATTCCCTAAAATGTAGGAAATATTAAAATTTATTTTTGGTTTTTCCCCAAAAATATAGGGACTATTCCATTGATGATAGAATACAGCCACCTTTAAAAAACATAAAAATGAGCTGAATAGATCATTTCTTATGACCCATACTAATAAGTAATATGGAAGTTATGTTAGTGCGCTGGACACGCTCAAACAAAATATTGAAAAACAATATATGATTTGTTGTCAAAAACGATATGTGAATTATATAAACGAAAATATATTTCCATAAAAAATATGGCTTAATACCAAATTTATTGAATATTCTCTTTCTTATATCCAAGAGAGCTTAACATTTCGGAAATTTTATGTAATTTATAGGTTTTCTGGTGCTAAATATCTAAATTCAATTGAATGTTCAATTGATGATGATGATTTTTTACAGTGTACTGCGCGAATTAAACTACTAGTAATGAGTATCCTACAGCGGCGTACGTCGTTCGTCGAACACCTTTGTCTGAATGTCGTTCTCGGAATACTTAGCGAGCATAACTGTTAGGTTCTGCGCTGAAACCAGCCACAAGAATTGATGCACCAGGTCCGCAGCTCTTTGTCTGCTAATTACCCCAGTTCGCAGAAAAAGTAACTACCGAGCGTGGGTTTGGTTGAGAATGGTCTTGGCCGTATAAATCATGATTTAATGGTAAATGAATTGCTGTCTAGCATCTTAATGTCAAAAGCTTTCAAATCTACAGCTATTATCATCTGTAACGCTAATTTCGATATACTTCGCCTTTCATCAGCATGATTCGATATAATATAATAATTCCTTATTCCGATTTAGTAAAAGTTCTTGGCCGATTCTTCATTTACATATGTTAGTATGGTACCTATATAAATAAAATTAGAATATTTCATTAGTATTAAGGTAAATAATAACAAAAATTATCGGTGACTTTTTCCATTAAAATAATGATAACAATAACTAATACTTATACCTACAAAGAAAAACAGAAAATTTTATAATTAAAAAATTTCATTAACTCGATCTTCTGCTAAATTGGTTGCACATTTATGGTGTGCTCATCAAAAGAAAAAAAAACTATTAAAAGTTTAACATCGTTTATCTTCATCAAAATGAATTTATCCGGAAATTTACAAAGCACCCGCCTAGCTTTTTTGGCGAATGCCTGGTTTTTTTTTGGCAAACGGCTTAATAAGGTCGTCGTAGGATTATGTAAGATTAAATTTATAACAATTTCAAAGAGCTTAATTTGTCTGAAGAAATTTTAAAACTCAAATAATATTTTATCACTGTCACATATGAGAAAGAATGTTTTCTGTTGCATGTACAATTTGTGGTTGATATTACATAGATATGTATTATATATTCGGCGCAATACCTATATTTTGATACAGACCATATACTTAGTTCATTTTGTGTATATTTAGCTCCAAAATCTATATACCTACTATGTACATATGTACATAGTGATCTGCTAGGAGGAGGCAGGGAAGAGGGAGTTTAAAAAATGAGAGTGCTCTTGCAATTGCAAATCCTATGGCGATACTTTCTTCAATATTTTTCGTAAAAATGTGGTAGAGATACATATTACATAGTATATTCCGTCTGCTTCATTCAAATCTGTAAATTTTAAAAGAACAAAGAATTTGTTGTTCACCTGTGCATAATTATGTATCTTAGAAGAATGTTTTTTTTATTTCTTCTTCTATGCATCTAATTGAATGACTGTGAATTAATTCTGAATTCGTCGCATCCATTCATTAAAATGTCTCGATAGGATTGCTCGGGTCGGTTTTAATTAAGAATTTTATTTTATTTTTCACTTTTTTTTTCTTATAATAATATTATTTATCCGAAATTAGCACAACTTTTTTTCGGAATTCCTTGCACATAAACTGATTTTTTAGTCGTTGTGTTCATTCAAACATCCAGAATATATCCATGACAGCTCAAATGTTAATATGCAATTCTAGTTTGTTAAATTTGACCATTTGAACAACAAACCTAAAACTAAAAAAAAAAAAAAACTGCAGTTTTTATTTTAATTGATTGAAACGACTTCGGAAGTGTACAAATACAATTTGAGTAATATTCATCTTAATGAATTTATCTTCAATTAATTCAGCGGTTTTTGTGGTGCTGCTTTTGCGGAATGTTTTAAATTATACGCGGCTGGAGATAAAGTCGATAGACAGCGACTGTTTTTGCATAGAAATACTCAAGCCTCAACCAAGGTTTTATTCTCATGAAATTTGAGAGACTATAATTATTTTCTTTGGGAGTGTTGATCAATAAATTATATATAGATATTACATAGTTCTTTGGGTAACCCAACTTCAACTTATTTTACGCAATCTCCGTCAGGTTAATCTTCATATACGCCTCAAATCAATATTGACGACAAAACTATATTCAATTGTAGGTTGTCCAGAGCAAGACGAATTATTGTAAATTGTTTCAGTATATTGGTTACCCGTTGGAGAGTTTTAAAGCATTCCTTAAATTTATTATCACGAAATGCTGAAAAAGTTGTAGTAGCAGCCGTAGCCCTGCATAACTTCATTAAGCTCATCGACAAAGAGAAAATGTCCCATCGAGTTTTGTAGACTGGGAAGATAATGAACACGTAATTCACAATGGTGACTGGAGACAAGAAAGTATCAATTAGCGCTCAGCACGCTTAGGTACTAACAACGCAACTTGTTCGGCGTTCAATTTGAGGGATGAACTAAAATACTTCTCATTGAAGGAGCTGTATCCTTTCCAATGGAATAGATAGATAATGAACAAAAACAATGTATTTAATGTTTTATTTATAGATGAAAAAAAAACACTTAAAAATATATCTGTGGTTTTTTCAAATAACTCGTTATCTGCAAAATTTACAATTTTAAACTAAATTTACCATACGACATAAAAATTTATATTTTATAATCCTGCGTAATCTGGTATAGCAATTACACTATTATTTACAAAAGAATAACCACTTAAGTACCCAAAAATCTTAAATTATTTTTTCAAGAAACAGCACAAGTAGACATGCTACCGAGAAGTTAAAAAAATTGATCAAATATCAATACAAGGCAGATAAGTTATTTCAAAATGAAATTCCGACTTTTTTAATTTTCATTGTTTTGTTTGATTTTCTTCAATTTTTGTTTGTGTATGTATTAACAACGATAATAAAAGATGGCGAATATCAATACCAGTATTAACAACATTCATTTTCATTTCCAGTCATTTTGCCTGATAAAATTTCATGGTTTTCGCGATTTTTCTTGTTTTTCAATAATGTGAACTCCTGTAGCGATTACTGATTTCAAATAAATATTCATCTTCAATTGAGTCGTTAATTCGCACACAGTATATCGAAAAAGAGTTATAATTGAGAGCTAGAAACATTGCGTGTGCAACTTTTTCGCTATATTTAACATTTTTTGAAAACTAGTATCAGTATACTGGTAATAAAATTTATTTCAAAGCGTCCTGCGCGAAAAAGAAAACAAAAATCCACAATTTGGTGATTTCCCAAAACTTTTTCTCACTTTTTTCGACTTTTCCCTCGCTTTCTCAAAACTAGCTTTTTGCAGATAACGAGTTATTTGAAAAAACCACAGATATATTTTTCTTCTTTTCACTTAGTTACCTAAATATTTGCTTTTATTGCACAGGCACTTGCTTTTCATAAAATACTTTTCGAGTTGCACTAATTACTATCGTACTTGAAAAATAGGAACTACTTGTTGTTTTCACACATGTCGTACTAATTACTAATTAAATAGGAACAAATGTTCAACTTATTCAACTAAAAACTATTTACACCAGTCAAAATTTAAATTTCGAGACACTACATTTAATTAAACGCAAGTGTCTCTTGACTCCTCTGTACAGCTTCATATGCCTGTCGAATAATGTTTATCTTGAATACACTTTTCTCATTCTCTGACATTTCCTTCATCTGGCATCCTATGGACTTTAAAAAGTATCCATCTTCGTCGTCTGTGGACAAATGCTCTAGCTTATTTGAAAACTTCTGTAGTGTTTCCACAAATAGCTTTTGCTCCTAACCATCATCTGATATTTTCCTCTTGCGTGATGGTCTCTGTTGATTGGAAATTGATGCCACCGAGGATTCATCGAAATTTTCTTGAAAAGACTCCAACTTGGAACTCTCATCTTCTACTTCATTGCTGTTCCAATCGAAATTATTTTCTAAAATAGGAACGCGCTTAACAACATTTACCAAATATTAGATCCTAAAAAATCATACCACCTCGGCTTTACGAAATTTTTCAAAAAAGTTAAAAAAAGGGAATAGGTACCAACTGGTGTTATGTAGGACGGCTAATCCCCCGATGGGTGAGCATTACTCTTTTTTTCTCTTACGTTGCGGTCCCGGATTGCAGTCCATATCTTTTTTGCTACATTCAATAGAAATAATCATCGTAAACAACACTTGTAAATCAAAATCAAATATTCAAACTTACCATCAGTTTTAAATTTCTCATTGAAATTTGTCCAGATTTTGTTTTTTCTTTTTACATCCATGTAAAATTTGTTGCCTTTGTCATAAAGCTCTTCATATTGTTTAATTTCTTCGATAAATTTTTTTTCATCCATCTTGAGTTATACACAAACATTAAACAGGTAATTTTTCTAGGTTATGTCATCCGTAAAAGTTGAAATTTGCTCAACTTGTACGTTTCGATTCGATCCGTTTCGATCCATTTCGGTGTAATGTGTCCAATTGCACGTACGTCTCATATAACCAAATTTAACATTTGTACGTATCAGATCGAAACGGTGCAATTATGTTTCCCGCTTAACTTTCGAGTTAACATTATTTGAATTATAAACTCCTACACCACACAAAATTCAGAATTCGCCTGTTTACTTAGATCAGTACAGCGGCCATATTAAGTGGGCGTATGTCCATGACAAAAGGTGTGACCGTGTACAGTTTAATTAGAACGAACGGTTAGTAATCATGATGGGGATTAAAAGGTGCTCGGCTCAGTTAGTACTACAAGGTAATCAATTTTAGTTTTTGCATAAAATTTAGTGTACATTTTAATTAGAATGTGTACAAACAGTTATTTTGTTTTTAATAAAATAAACCAAAAACTAAGTGCTTTTAATAAAAAAAAACAAAGGGGGAAGTTCAAGAGTCCTTACGCTGGATTATCAGTGTTAAGTAAAAATACTAAGTTTAAAGGCCGATTCACACCGCCGCCGCGATAGCTATTGCGATAATGATAGCAATAATCATAGAGATAAACTAGCGAGACAATTCCTCTCACACCAACGCGATAGATCGCAGCGATAGTTACATGCATATGCCTGAACCAAAGCCATTTGGGAAAAATTTGAATATGGGACAAATTACAGCTTCCCAATTATATTGGCTAGTATCGATGGTGGACATGCTACAATTATGGGTCAATTCAATGTACACTAGCTCGACTTATTAAGGATTAAGAATTCCCTTCAGAATTTTATTTCATGCGTCCTTTCGCAGCAAGATATGCTCGACCAGAACAAAAACTTCAGAAAGATCAGAACTTCAATTTATATAACCTTTTAAGTAGTTAATTGAAAACGTGATTGGATTTTTGGCGCAAAATGGAGAATTTTTGTCAATCCTGCTGGAAAATAGCTTGAAACATTTATTAAAAAGGCCTCGTACACTCTTCATATTTTTATGCAAACCGCCAATGGGAACGATAATTATTACACTCAACATTTATATCCCTC
Organism: Dioctria linearis; assembly: GCA_963930735.1. NCBI lineage: Eukaryota > Metazoa > Arthropoda > Insecta > Diptera > Asilidae > Dioctria > Dioctria linearis. The sequence goes on from CAWVNZ010002195.1 coordinate 39,783, forward strand.
CTAATAAAAATTTGGGGGTTTAATGGAAGAAGACCAACGAAAGAAATTTTTCAAATCCAACAATTTTGTTGTACTTGCACTATAACCTTACTTCGTTTCACACTTGTGTCTTAGGCTAGATTTAGCCTCTAGGGAAGTGCACAATAAATCAACTCTGGTCGCGGTATGCGCAGGGTCCCAGTGGTAAAGTGACCAATACTCTTAAGCTAACTATATTCAATTCCTTGGCAATATCAACCCCCACTTTGTCCTTTTTTCTACTATTTTTATAATGTTTTAAATTCAGATCATATTGTTATGGTCGTAGCGTATTGCATATAGCAATATGCTACACGTACTGTAGCGTGTATGTCGGCTGCTGTCCATAGCGGAAAGCGAACGCACCTTGACTGGGAGAAGTGCTTTACTCAAGCTCAAGTGACATGTCGTTGAAGACAAGTAAGAAGAAGACAATCGTTTTGTCTTGTCAAAACGTGAAAGTGAAAGGACGTGAATAAGGTGAAGACAACAAAAATCGTAAATTTTCAACGGCATCGGTGGAAATCTACCCCTCATGTAAGTTCGAAATAATATTTATCCCTGCAAGAACCTATTATTAATTTGTAAAAATATTCTCCTCGTCACCAGGAGAAAATTTTTCGCGCACTATAACTACCAGCTAGAACAGCTCAAACTCTTTAGAAAGCCCTGAATAGCATATGCAGCTGAAATTGCAGCAGCGGTAGCAACTGCCTCTGCACCTGATGCAAATTTACCGGCAGAAGGCAGGGTGGAACAGGGATAGCACAATCGCCACCATAACAAATATCATTGCAGCCGCAGTCTGCTCACCACTCACTTCTACAAACGGTAACATTTCTAAATTAGAAATTTAAGATTAACAGCAGTCTTATTTTTAGGTAGTGCATTTATTAATTTTACCACTTGAAAGTGGCAGCGGGACCAGTGAATGGGGTGCATTTAATCGCCCACGTTGAGGTAGCGCACATGCCTGTCCTCATGGTCTAAATAGGCACCAACGTTTTTGAATGCGGTGCTGGAACGAATTTCGAGTGTCCTATTCGTCACAAGGGATTCTACAGCACGTTTTATACAACAAAGAAAATAAGGATCGAGGAACATACGATAATATACTCACGTTTCTTGAAGAGTTCGAGAGAAATTTTCCAATAAGTTCACCAATGTGGTAAGCAGTTCCGCAGAGTAAGCTATATTCATTCAAGTTTTTAATTTCGATCCATAAGATATAAGAAATATTGTGAACCGACTGCATGTTATTATTTCGTTTAAAATTAATTTAATTCATTGCTTCAAATTTGTATGAGTTGATGAGGTAAATTATTGGTAACAAAGTGGCAGAAAAGTAAAATAGATCATAGACCTGCTAACAAATTATGAATAGCAATGTTTTCAGACGCTTGTACTTAGGTCTGTTGTCAATTCAGTTCGAAAGAGGAAGAAGTGTCAATATAAAATAACACAGAACTGGTATGGAACTTAATTTAAAATATCATTGTAAAAGTAGAAGAAACTTAAACTAATCAGTGTTTACATTTAATTACTGCGTTCGGTATTATTGACTGCCTTTGGCTTGAACTGGTTAAGTTTAAATTAGATAGAAAAGAAGCAGTAACGACCTAATCAGTCCGTACAGCTCATTCAGTTCCAATTTAGGAGATTTGAAGTTTCTTTTACGTCTTACGTATGGATAGATCCTTTTTTTTTTGACACGATTTGTTTATGTGAGTGTAATTCCCCTCTACACAAAATTTCAATTTACGTACAGATATCAGAGAATAATTTTTGTCAAGAACGTATGACGATACTTAGATTAATTTTAATTACCTTTTATGCTAATTATTAGCACGAACTTAATTTTGTTTCGAATTCACTTTCGGCATAGTGTAATCAGTACACATTGATTAAATTTAGTATCGGAAGTTGGTGTAAACCTTTAAAAGCAAAATTTTATGTTCCCGGCTTGAGCAATGATAATTAGGCATAGTAGTGGAGCAAAAAGGCACTGGTTACGCTATAGGAAGTTTTCCTTATAAGTTATATCGTCAAAAATGTCGCTAGAATTTTATCATTTCCAATTAAGTTTTCTTTCCTTCCATATTTTTTATTCATACAAAACTGTTATATAAGTCAAGTGGCACACGCTACCTTTTCTAGCTATATGAATAACTAGTGATCTTGAAACCATTTTGAGAATTTATTATTTCCTAAGAGAAAATTGCTTATTAGTATATTAGTTTTTTTGGCATGAGATGAGAGGAGCTCCTTGAATTATCGCGCTATTAAGTTCGTACGTAAACAGTCTCTAGGCTGTAAGGTGTGTCGTTGGCTCGAACCTATATAGAATAATAAATGAAATACTTAGACATAAAGAGTTAAAAAAAAAAAAAACAAACAAAAGGGAAATTAAATTTTTATTGAAAAAAAAGAGGAGAAAACACAGATGTATCTATACGTTCACGTCCAGCATCACAGTTTATTATAAAATTTGGAATGAGGACGTATTTTTGTTTCATTAAAGGTAGAATACTTTTTATTGGAAATAGAGAATAATGAAGTACTTTATAAGTAGATATCGATACACTGTAGAACGACAGAAATAGCAAGAAGCAAGATTTTATTTTAACTGAAGTATTATATAATAGTTTCAATTATAACGTGAACATGATTGGCTGAGCTTTTTATTCTTCCTTTCACTATCCCGGAGCCCTCGCGATTGGGATAAAGGTCGTCTAGGTTCGCCTAGTCTCTCTCTCTCATTACAGGTCAACAAGGGACTTTGGACGATTGTGCCACCCAAGGTCGATGGGAGGATGGGGCTTGGCAAGGAAGGCATGCCATCTGCGCCTTCCATGGAATGCAGGTAAGTGACGTAAGGGTCCCTTCAGGACCAAGTGTATGCTATGCTTGTTGGAAGTAGGCACGAAATTTTTTTGATTATGGGTGATGACAAGCGGCAGGTTATTTCGGGAACTCCCCCCACACTCTCCGCCACCCTTAGCCGAGGTGCTAGCGTGCCGCCCTGTGCTATCGCTGTCATCGAGTGATCTGTCAGCTCATGCTGACAGTTTGGACTTCACGTCCTAACCATTCACTCTCAACTTACTACCATAACAATATAAGATTGGGTATTCCTTTATATAACTTTAATTCATTTTTCAACACCCACCTGAATCTGTGCTATCCATTTTGATCTCACAGCTCGCGATAGATGACTAAAATTGCTCATCCCGCGATAGAAATTTGAATCGCTGGTCAAACGCTGCAGAAAATTTTTGTATTGCTGTGATCTATGGCGTTGGTGTGAGCGTTTAGATTGAAAACTATGTGTAGCGATCTATCGCTGTCGCTTCGTTATCGCCATCGCTACGTTATCGCGGCGGTGTGAATCGGCCTTAAAGGTGGAGCAATAATAAATAATAAAGCATAACCAAGTAATAAGCCAGATAGTGACTGACTTATGTAGCGCATTGATCCACATATTGCGAGATGAAGTTAAGGTAAGAAAATTTTACGAAAAAATGTACAACGTAAATTGGTCATTAATTTTAGTTGTGTTGATAAAAAACTTTGCACACGTTTGTGCCTGCCCCTGATTTTAAACTAACTTCCTCCTTCAGATAAAAGGGTCGAAAAATTGACATTAGTGAATATTTCTTCTTTTTGAGTACTGCTATAGCATATTTTTTGCTCATATAGAATTTGAAATTCTCCTCCACGCATCAGCCACAAAATTTCTATTTTTATGTTTGGGATTTTTTGGATCCCATAAAACAGAGTCTAGCTCATAAAGTCCTATAAATTCAACAGTCAATTCATTTGACCATTCCATTTTCTTGCGCGCAATATAAATTATTCTGCCTGATATGCCACAGAGTACGTGCACGACTAATGGTCTGTTTCCCATTTTCAATGTGGGAAGCGCCCACATGACAAATATTTCTTGCATTTGGCTCCCACATACCTTGCCAAATAGAGTGACATAGAAAACATTTGTGAAACATACGCACACACAAATGACATAGGTACAAAGTGGATGTATTACAAACTTTAGTTAAAGCGTACGAATGAAAATTATTCCTCTCTGTAGCTCACACACCTCGTCAAATGAGACGCATTGCTAAATATTTGACAAATGCACACATTGTGTGTGACCGGCTTAAAAATTTATACATACTATATCCAAAACCAAGTCGAGCACCTTGGTCAATTTTTATAGACATATACAGGTAGATAAAACTTTGAGCTTTAAAGTATTAAATAATATAATTTAAAATAGTACTACTTTCAACAAAAAAACAAATTGCCGATCGGTCTGTACTTTATTATGAAAAATATTAAGTATATAGTTTAATTTGACATATGTATCATAAAAGTTGGTGGCTCCGTTCTTGAGATATATTTTTTTTGCAAATAACGTTTCATCGTAAAATCATAGTGGGTGGGGAGTGATAGGGGAAAACATAAAGTATTCCATATCAAAAATGAGCCCAAACCCCAATGTATGAAATGACTGTATATGCATTTGTCCCTTATTTACGTAGATGTATATTTACATATTTTCTAAACAAACGCTTCTTTCAATAGTGAATAGATCCTTTAATTTTGTCTTCATTCATACAACACACAGCCTCAACAATTTCATCCTGTCTCAAACCACTATGGAAATTAAAATTCATAAAATATCTCCAGACGAAAACACTGAGATTCCCATAAAAAAAAAGGAAAAAAACAATAATTTACTACTGTTTTTCTCAGTACATAATTATGAAAAATTCAATGATCCTAAAAACTTGCTACATCAATGCACTTTCGCCTGCCCGTCCCGTCAAGTAATCTTAACCTAGCTTCCCACGGTGCGTGGTTTAACGAGCCGGTCCGTGCGAGCACGTGTCAACGCGCTGTGGAAAGGTTCTAGCTCGAGATGGCGCAGGTTCGCCTGTGCTGGCGCGTCCCATCCATTTCGAGTCTGTAAATTTAAAGCGTGCGTGCAGTGGCTTGAGCTCGTCCGTACTGAACGGCATGGCTCGTGAAAACACGCACCGTGGGAAGCAAGCCTTATAGGGCCATCCCACACGAATTAGCCTGATGCAGTATGAAAACAGGTTTTCTGGGGAGAGTTGAGAAGAAGCAAAGAGATTCTCCAAAGTGTAGAGATATCTCTTTGCTAGAAAACCGGTATGCATGCATACTGCATCAAGAATAGGTACTCGTGTGGGATGGCCCATCGTATGGAGCTTGCAAATAAATTGTAAATTCAATTTTGATTTTTTTTCCAGCGGACGGGAATCGAACATACACTTGTTAGAATCGGTCAATGATGGAGAAAGCAGAATTTTAAGAACTTTTATTTTTAACGATTTAATGAAATTCATGAATACAAGAAGAAAAAACAACCACCTCCCCAGGGGGTTTGGAACCAAGACCTTCGGCTTGCCGGGCGACTGCTTTTACCACTGAGCTAACGAGACAGATGATTTTCAGTGGTAAGAGCAGTCGCCCGGCAAGCGAACGGTCCCGGTTTCAAACCCCGGACATGGCGGTTGTTTTTTCTTCTTGTATTTATGAATGTGACTTAGAATCGTTAAAAATAAAAGTGGTTAAAATTCTTCTTTCTCCATCATTTTGTGATGATTTATTGATAAGGTAACAATATATATACATATGAAAAAAATAGTTATAAAATTGGTTTAAAAATATACAAAAATATAAAAAAGAAAAATTACACAAAACTTGTATTTATTAAACTCCCCATGATTTCGCTAAGCCACTCCATTTGGGGTCATGACCCATAGTTTTAAAAGTACTGAACTAGATGCTGATATCATAAGATATAATAAGTTTGTCATTCGGTTTGTAACGGATAAAAAAAATGATGTCAGAGCAAAATAAATTGGACCCCCACGCATATTATTAAAACTTGTTTTGATTTTTGCATGTCCGTCTGCCCGTCTTCTCCATAAGTCTAGTACGTGTTTAGTTAAAGTGCTGAAATTTGCGCATAGACTTTCTTTTAAAAATTATAGATTTCAGTTTAAAAATGGGACAAATCGGGCAACTCTTTCATAGGGTTGTCATACTAAAATTTCGTTTTCCACTATATATTTTGACATTGCCTGAGAAAGCATTAAGGTTGAAAGCTGAAATTCTGTACACGACGTTCAAATCAAAATAGTAAATATAATTTCAAAAATAAACTAAATCGGGCAACTCCTTCTTGGTGTTGTCGCACAAATACAAATTTCTTTTTTTAAGTATAGTGGGAAAATGATCAGTTCTAGACGTTTTTATTGCAGTAAATTATAATTATTTTTACTGCCCGACCAACCGTTCTATAAATATATGCGAAAATCCACTTTAAAATCAAACACACAATCACAGAGAGGTGACCATACGAGATTACTTACGGACATTCCTCTACTAGGGTATCATCAGTATCGTAATAATTGGTGTTATAGACTAATTATAGTTTTTTTCCTTGCTTATATTTAAGTGAAAGCCATAAGTCTCAGCTATATGGTGTGATACCCGAAGGTTATGTATAGGTCATACTTAGTCGAGCAAAAAACTGTATGGGTGATAGGTGGGATCCTAACGGCTTCCGAGATAACGGGAGTTAAAGATATTTGGGTATTTTTTTCAGATCACCCTGTAACTTCTGAACGTTACAACCTATGATGATGATTTAAACTTTGGGAGATAGGTAATCGTTGAACATTTCCGAAGTACATTATTATGAATAGTTTGATAGGATTTTGAGGGATTGAATAAGATTTTGTCGTTCGGGTAATCCTACGTTTTCTCGATTTTTGTTTTTAACTCGTTGTCTCAGTTGCACTACAATAGTGCTTAACCAAATTCTTTTCCCCCCCCCATTAATGCAAAAGGCGAAAGTATGACATTACCATTTCAATTTTGTTCGGCTGCTTCCTATCTTCTTATTAGGACTTTGGCAGTGCCCCGTAATAACTACAGGAAGACGCATATCATCCCGGCTCGTCTTCAGCAGAGACTCAGTCTTCACGGGTCAAATCTCGGGTCACAGTTGTCTTGAAATCGCACATGAAATCAGTTCTCCCCACATTTTAAGTAAATTTGGAATTTCTTCATTTCCGCTCATCTAGAGCCATCTATTGAGTTGTGAACTCATTACCTCTGCGTTCACTATATAATTCTATAAAGAACGCTATAGTGGAACAATTAGCAATTATTATTAGGTCGACCAAAGTATCATCTCCTTTCTTGATTATCATTATAGGAAATTTGTGTGTTCGTGCTTCACATTTTCAATACAAGTCTCAAATCATCTCAATTTTTCCAATGCTCTGACCATACATATATCCCATAAATGTTTTTAATCTTTTAGAGATTTTTTAAAACTTACGAAATGTTGAAATTTGAATCCTACTGAATGCTGACTACTTTAAATTAATTTCTTAAAAGATGGAGAGAAATGACCTTTTAATAAAAAAGTAAATTTAAATTGGAAAATCCACCAATTACGAAACTCCTTCCTAGGGTTGCCATACAAAAATTTCGATTTTCACTATATATTTGCACACTGCTTGAGACAGACTGATACACCGCATTTATAATTGTGCGTCGACGTAAAGAGCTTTAACCTGGTACATGGTATTTTCAAGTGTAAATAAAATTTTAAAAATGGACTAAATCTAAATGGTGCCATATAAAAATTTTGGTTTTTTGCGTATACTATAAAAACGGTTGCTCCGAGATCTTTTTATTGTACTGAAAAGTTCTTCAGAATATGAAATCCTATGAATTTGTAGTAACCATTTTTTTTTTCAAAAATCAAACTGGCGGAGATGGGTGACCATACGAATTTACATACGAGCATTCATCATAAGAATCGGTCTTAAACCTGTTCTAGCTTTTACTTGTTGAATTTATATTTAAAATTTTTGTGAAAACCCGGTATACATAAAATATCAGCTTTCTACGTCAACAAGCTCTCAGGCAATGACCAATTATTTTGCATCAATTACTTTGTGCAACTGCTTATGTACTTACTTAAGTAGTATTTTAACAGTGATCAAAATGTCATGACAATAAATGTCATGACGTTTACTTACGTACAAAAAATGTAAACAACACTTTTATGGCTGGGTGGTCCATTCCGGTATGGACCACAACATTTGAAATGATGTATACGCCTAGTGATTCATATTATTTTCGTATCTGAAGTGTTGAGGAAGTCGACCAAATGTATACAAAACTGCTCTTATAAAAACACTTGCTTACGGCACGCTCCATTCCAGAATGCACAATCTGCATACTCTGCTCGAGTATGCCATGCGACATCTAGTTCTTGTGACATATATGGTAGTACCTACTAAATATATGTTTATATCTCGCTTTATTTATGTGTGTCCAGTATATTTATATCCTAAATTCAATTCCGTTTAAATCCACTTCTAGTCCAAGAAATTATCAGTTTATACCTATACACATATATTTCCCTAAAGCTTTTTGATTATGGAGTCCAGGATAAAGTAAGTAAAACAGGAATTGTATACGCATATTCACAGGTACATATATAGTCGTTTAATTCGAAATATCTATCTTTTGGTAATGAGCATTTTGAGCCAATCAGTTGATATGCTTAAGAAAAAGGGCAAAATTTACAGAAATTGTTTTGAGTGCAGAGTGTGGTAGATTGTTCTAAAGGGAAGCTTTTGCGCTTCTTAAATCAGCTATGAAAAACTGATATTGATGACGTGTTTTTTGATAAATATAGTAGTTTAGGGAAAATCGAGTTAAAAATCCAAAATTTTAAATTTGTTGAGCCATAATTTCAAAACGGAGAAGCGAAGTTGGCAAATTTGTAGACCACTAGAGAGGTCCAGCGATTATCAATCAAAAAATTTTTAAATCATCATCATAGGTTGTAATGTTCAGAAGCGACAAGTTGCCCTATAAAAATATACCCAAATATTTTTAAGTCCCGTTTTCTCGCAAACCTTTAGGACCCCCACCTCCCATACAATTTTTTGCTTGCCTAAGTATGGTCTATCCAACCTTCTGGTGCAAGATGACATACGGGATACCCTGTATAGAATCATTTTTTTTTTATTTGTAGGTAGTAATAAATGTATTCTTGTGAAACTGTCTTGGTTTTTTATTAATTTTAAATAATTTTAATATATTTTAGTGGATAATATAAGGTATAAAATATAAAAAATAAATAACATCAAAGATTCGTCTTCCAGGTTAAAATCCTCATTCTTGATGTCCCTTTTTACAACATGCATTTTTCATGTGCTATTTTTCGTTAATAACTTGAAATTTTATCTTTCAAATGATCCATATTTTACTATCCTAGAACGAAGAGAAAATTATAAATATATTTTTAAAGAAGACCACGGGCTGGATTCCGCAAGAATATGCCAGTGTACAAAATTTAAAAACTCACCTTGAAGAAAAGTGTACACTTTTGAATTTTAAGCGATTTCGTAAGAATCTGTGTACTCTTAAGTGCTGAATGAAAATGTTTCAGTGTTGAATGATATTTGACTGATAAAATAGTCTTTTTGAAGAAGTTTAGTTTAGTTATAAGAAATGAGTTACATGAATTCACTAGTATTAAGGCAACCACGGCTTAGAGAAATGTAAAATAAATAACCTAACATAATTTTGAATATACCGCTGGGCAAAAACTCACAGGTACCTATTCAAAATAGCCATGAGAAAATATTAATTAAAGTGTACCACTGACATGTATAACATAGACCGTTGACACCACTGAAATCGCTTACATAATCATGGGATCACTTTTCTATAGCTGTCTCTTTTTGGTTTAACGACTGGATTCCACTGAACTTAAAATAATAAGTTCTATACGAAATCCACCATAGTTTAGTTTCAGTTCAGTGGACTTTCCAAATGAATAGGTATATAGAATAGAAATAAACGGCAATATAACACTTGCAATCCTTTCTCTGTCCCTAATACCTACTTTTAGGGATATGCAGACAAAAATAGCTTAATTTTATTTCCTTAAAAGTCGAGTTTATGGAATATTTGATGTCATAGGTTCAAATAAAAATAATAATTTTGTATATGTTTGAAATTTGATGAGCTTGTAACATGACTGTTAAAGCGAAAATCAAACTTGAAATTAAGACTGTTTTCACACCCCTGCCATCAAAAGTGGACCCATATGAAATAGAAGATCAAGCAGTCCATATTATACATGTCAGTGAAGTGTACATAAGTTTGACAGAAAACTCATTTCCATTTTCGCGAAAGCGGAACAAAGTGGTTTACACAAGATGTTGTGTACACGAGTAAGCTCATAGTTGCGGAATCCAGCCCCTGAAAAGCATTTTTGGGAAAATATTAAAAATGCCATAACACGCTAAATGCGCATTGTATAGGAAAAATTCTTAATTCGTATTTTTATTTTTACAAACCCTCTAAGTATGTAAAATTTCAACAAAACTGGTGATAGTCATGTAACACATGTTACCTATTTTATATGAAATGGCCCGTAAATGAGTGAACATTGCATTATTTTCAATTATAGGGAAAAAAATTAATTAACTTATAACTATCACGTTCTATTTTGACGATGTAATAGTATAATAGTAATAGTATAATATGTAGGTATGTATCTGTCTTCAGTTACAAATTTATTATACAAATGGAAAATTGATTGAAAATATAATAATAACTGTAACCTCGCTAGCTGCACTTTATTTCATTTGCAACTTAGTCCTTTTTTTGTTTTCATATTGTATTATATTATATTAGTCGAGGAAACATTTCCATCACTATATTTGTGGTATTTACAGGATTTTTAATCTACGCGTGAATTGCTATCAAGTTAATTCTTTAAAACCAAACTTCGTAAACATTAAATTTATTCGACTTGTTGGTACATAAAGATAGGTAATATAAGAGGGCTTCCATTAAAAAATGGAAAGCTATCCATATATATTTATTTTGCTTTCATTTTCACGTTAATTAATACAAAAACACATAGAAAGAATGTTCCACACGGATGCTCAGCCGATCAGTCAACCAGGATATTCTGAAATAATTAAAAAAAAAACTGTGTGAGTCGGATTGTGGAATTTCTGAAGCACATATACTAAAAGGATCATAGAAGTGATAACACTATGAACCCGATAAAAGAAAAAAATCAATAATCTGGAGTAAAATACATTGGCACTTGTTTAAGTGGAGGGTGGGAACCACACCGGTAAACCTAGCTGACCAGAATAATTCAAAATATAGGAGAAAAACCACTACTTGTATCCACTGTAAGAAGCAGAGGTAAAAACCACACCCTGTCTCTCCTTACAAAACTAAACGTCCTTCAAATTGCTACTTCTTTGCACTCAATTAAAATTGTATTTAATTTAAAGAAAATTGGAGACATACATGTAAGTAGCAATATCACTTCTATATGAATAACACATTTCCATTTATTTTTACATAAATAATTAAGCATTTAAACAAACTCAGACTCAGTGAAACACTCACCCATTTTTGATTAGTCAATTATTAATTATTTTCACTTTTAAATTAACGTTTCTGTGCTTACACTACACGAACTGGTCACTTCACTTTGAGATCTTAGAAGCACTTAGCACTTTTCGCACGAAGGAATAACTAAAATATCAAAGCGGGAAATATGTGGAAACCAGTTCCTTTCCGTAAACGTTTCTGCGCTACAAAAAAAAAACAAATTACGGCCTGGCTAGGGTAATGAAGGTGTAAGACGGTAATAATTTTCTTCAAAGAATGCCTGGTAACAATTTTGTAGATATGTCCATTCGTGCTATTAATGTATCCCAGGGATTTATGATCTCATTTTGTTTTTCTTATATAAGGGAAAGGAATGTTTAACTAGAATTAACATTACATTTACTAACATTGGCAGTACTTCATGTCTAGATAAAATTACATTCGCCAATATACATATAGACGAATGACAGTTCGGAAAAAGTGAAGTGCTGCCACAAAGTAAGAAAAATATTTCCAGAAAGGAAACTGTTACATATCAAAGGAAATTACATATGAAAGGAAATAACACGTAATATCATGTTATTACCTTCATAATTTATAGTAATAAGTCATGCTATTAACAAATGCTTTTATATTTATTTTTAACGCGGAAGTGATTTTCATTCATTAAAAAAAAAAAATGAACCATGAAAAAATGTTTAAAAGAATGAATTTTAAAAATATGTCCACACCACCTTGTACGTAGGTACAGCAATTTTTGTGGGTAGTTTGCCTGTTATGTCACCATCGATATAAATGCAGAACTACAATTAGACGTGGAAGGAAATAATTCAAAATTTCATTACAACAGGCTAAGTGCACTTGCCCAATTGTAATATAATAATTTATAGTAAAGTCTCGATATAACAAAAGTTTTGTGTACTTTTGCCTTAGATGTCTTTTTGGAATGCTTTCAATAATACTTTTTGGTTCATAGTGCAACCTTATTATTCAGCAAGTTGTAATGGCCGTAGCGTGCTGCATGTACGGCTAAGGTGCGGCCACGATTGGCGCAGCTGAACATTCTAACCTGGCTGTGACTGAGGCCTGAAAAAAAATTCGACAAGGAAGAAGAAGAAGTTTTTTGTGGTAAGCTGTTCCTAGGCTGAGCTGTGTTGGCTGAAGGAAAGTGTTGTTTTGAGAAGGAAAAAAAAAGTTTGAGTGAAAAGAATCACTCTTGTTTTGAGCCATTCGAACAGGAACGATAGTTAGCGACGCATATAAATAAAGAGAAATAGAAATATAGAGCGGCACGAAACAGATTTATTGCGAGCGATTGCAATCTTTGTTTCAAAGGTGCAGAAGTGTGGCCTAGTGCCGAGCGAAGAAAATCCGCGAAATTGTCTTACTCTGGAATAGAAAAATAATAAAACGGGGAAAATTTGCACGGAGTCTTATTGACCGGCATCGAATGATGCAAATTAATCGAATTCAAGCCAGCTGTATTATATTACAAGATCCCACAGCATGTGAAATCCGCACTCTTAAGAGAACGTTCATACATCGGTACAGTCCCATTTTCGATTTCCTGTGGATAAAAAGGATAATCGTAACCCCAATTTCGCTGGATCCGGAGTTCCCTTATACTAGTAGACGATATAGAGTCCTTCTCACGGTTGAGCTTCAAGGAGTGCAGGTGCCATGATCAAACTAAGAGTGTAGCCAATAGTATTCTAGACCTCACACACCCCTGGAGCCTCGCGAAGAAGCCTAACATGGTATCGAGATATATGTAGGGAAGTTTTCTTGGAAATAAACATAAGAGGATTAAATTGTATATCAGGTTAACTTTACAAAGGTCGGAATACCGCACCATTGGGAGAAGTTTATAAATTGTATGAGTACCAACTTTCTTCCATTAGATAATTTACAGCGACAGCCCTTGCAGGACATCACGGACGCGCTTCTAAGGTAGACATAAGCAACTGAGCCAAGTGTTGCATATTTGGTGTATATTTGACTAAATTGTTTTATGTATGTCGGTATATAAATTGACACAGGCTAAATCAACGACGAACTATGAGGAAAAGTATCACATTTTTTTTTTAAAAGAGAAAACCACGGGTCAATATTTTGTCGAACCTAGTGAATCGTATATTAATAGTTATAATCTTAAAAAAAAAATTTAATGAAAGGAAGTTCCAGAACTCAGATGAAAGAAAATAAAATTGCTCCATATTATTAATTATATATTTTTTAAAGTATTTGAGAAAAGCGTCTGTGGAATGTTATTAAAACTAAATTAGCTTATATTATTAATCATATTTTTGAAAAATATTTGAGAATAGTAGTGTAGAACCCTATTCAATTTAGCTTAAATCACATCCTTCACTATCTGTGAAATATTCAATAAAAAGCGTTTGCGGAACACCTTCGTTTTCTGTTTGAATTGCGCTGTTACCTTACCTAGTCTAAAACGTGCCCTCAGGGTACTAGTTAAGTTAGGGTTGTTATACACAAGAGGCTTAAGTATATTGTTACTTTAAGTTATCTTCCTTATTTATTTATCAGTCGTAAGCCTTTCAAATCATGTCAGTTTAGAGCGGCTTCCCATTAATTGTTAGGAGTAAGCAGGGATAACAGACATTTTTTTCAATTTTTAGTGCGTCATATGTTACTATAACTAATGGCCTAGTACTCTCATTTCTCTTTCCCCACTGTCCCTGTACCCTCTCTTAGCGATGGTTATAATACGTTCACTACTCCACTCGCATTTCAGATTATCTATAGAGATATTATAAAATCATACCTACAATGTCACAGGATGGATGGGCAATGGCACGAAGGCATGTCTTCCCTTCCGTAAGGTAAAGGTAAGTAGTGTAATGGCTGGATGTGTATTATTGTTTGTGAGCGGCGGCAGGATTTGGTTAACCCCCCCCCCCCCTCCTATTACTCTCCCGCACTAGTTGCGGTGCTAGCGTGTCGCCCTGTGCTATCGCGGATCACGGGAGTGAACTGTCAGCACATGCTGACAGGATGGACTTCACGCACAAGAGTACGTACTTGAAGCTATGTACCATAACAAAGTTTGAAATTCGTATAAATAACTTTAAAACTGTATGTGCACCACATAAATTGTAAGAACTTTGACTCAAGGAAACTACACAGAATAGTGAGAACTCTCACTATGGGGTACAAGTACCTGGATTAGATGAGGTGTGCGGATACTGTATGCCAATGTTCTTGCTTGGAATAAATTGGGCTACCCCTTCTTGGTATTGCCATATTAAACTTTATGTTTTTTACGGATGCTGTGAAAACGATCAGTCCTGGATATTTTTATTGTACTGAAAACTTCTTCAGAATATGAAATCCTATAAAATTGGTTATAATCATTTTTTCTGTCCGACGAACCGCTCTAGAAATATATCCGAAAAACAGCTGCAAAAATCAAAATTTCTCAAATAGGTGACCATACGAGATTTCATACGGGGATTCATCTATGGTATCATAAGAATTGGGCTTAGACCAATTCTAGGTTTTTTACTTGTCAAAATTAAATTCGATTTCAAAACTTTGCAAATATTTTGTATGATGTGAGTTGCCAAGCGCATCCGAACAACCGAGATGCTTTTAGAACGACCACAGTCGCCGCATTCACAACATTTATTTCTTAAATTTAAAAGGAATCACATGAAATGACTATTTTGATACACGACGGATTATAAATTCTTAAGATCCTTACTTTCCTAATAAAATATAAAATTTATTGCAGCATTGAAGTTGTATTTATATACGAGGCCTGATTTTAAATTTTAATCGGGGAAAAACGTAATTTCTTAAATTTTTTCCGAATATATAGCAACAACTTAATTTAGAACTGATTACAGAATTCATTTTCAATTGTATTAATTTTATAAATAAAATTAAAAATTCCCTTCAGCTGATTATGGTAATACTAATTATGTAATATCCCGCACCATAACAGTAAATTGGGAAGTTTTGCGCCACAGGATAACTCAATTTGGGATGTTTTGTCCCTCTGATGGAGGCATATGTTGGATTCAACAATTTTGTTTAGGGACATGCCTGCAGCAACTCTCTATATATAGAAGTCTGTGCATAAAGTACTTCTTTTAATTTGTGGAATTATTTATGGGAGCAATTCCAAAGCGATATGGGATGGGAGTAGGATTCTTGGAGTAAAATAACCTTGATTGGCTTTCAGGATCAAGTCTGAAGATCAGTTTCCTTACTATTGATTATAAAAGCTGATGCGGCGAGCCCTTATGCAACGGTCATTCATAGGAGCGCAATGGCTTGCTGGGGTTCGAGTTGGTGTCGGTTGCAATGGTTTCTGATGAATTCATTTGCCATAATAAGTCATCCCAATAAGGACAACTGCTGCCTAAGTTATCTATTGATGTGGAGAATTGGTCTTCGATTGATAGATCGTAGAAATTTCTCTTCCTACTGGTAATTTGCAATTTGGCATGCAAGTTGCTTGATTATATTTTACGATGCGGCCAAATTCTCTGCAACAATATTAAAATTGTAAGTCGAGTTCAGTGAGGATTGTATAAGGTTGGGTAATGATTACGCTCTTATAATTTCAAAAATTTCATATTTCTCTAAGGTAGGATCTTTAATTGCATTATGTAGTAAATATAGGTTATTATAATTGGTACTGTGGGTTTCTATTGCAAGAAGTTTTGAGAGACCCAGTTTTGACTTCTTGTGTTTTGCTTCTGCACTCCTACTTTTCTTTTTCCAGCTCCTTTTGCATCTAATTTTATAATCATATACCTGGTTTGTCTACATTTAAAACTTTATTTTTATATCCTGCTTTAAGGTATACTAAATTTGTCATTTCGTTTGTAACGAATAGAAATAATATTTATCGAGCAAAATGGATTGAACACCCACACATAATATTCTTACGTAATTTTTTATTTTCTATTCGAGGTAGCGAGGGAGAAGTTTTATTTACTTCACTTCTCTAATTATTTTATTTGAAAACTAAGAGTACGGTATGCTGTACGGATATACCCATCTAATCAGCTTTCTTGAAAAATCTAGATCTTTTAATTTTTTATTAAATAAACTGAAACTCGTATTTATCCAATTGCCTATTTGTTTGAGATTTTAGGGCCCGTCTGTTGAGTGTCCAATTATTTTTATACCCTAGAGGAAATCTATAGGGGTATACTAAGTTTGTCATTCCGTTTGTAACACCTGGTAGAGCAAAATGAATTGGACACCCACGCAAAATATTAAAATTTATTTTGATTTTTGCATGTCCGTCCGTCCGTCCGTCTGTCTGTCTGTCTGTCTGTCTGTGCGCACGATAACTCGAGAACGCGTTCACCTAGAAGGCTGAAATTTTGTACACGGACATTAAAAAAAAAGTAAAATTAAGTTCGAAAATGAGACAAATCGGGCAACTCCTTCGTGGGGTTGCCATACATAAATTTCGTTTTCCACGATATATTTGGACACTACCTGAGAACACGTCGACGTAGAAAGCTGAAATTTGGTACATGGTGTTTTCATTGTACTAGCAAATAAAATTTCAAAAATGGGCTAAATCGGGCAACACCTTCTTGGTGTTGCCATATAATAATTTTGGTTTTTTACATATACTTTGAAAACGATCAGTCCTAGACATTTTTATTGTACTAAAAACTTCTTCAAAAGAAGAAATCCTATAAAATTGGTTATAATCATTTTTTCTGTCCGACGAGCTGTTCTAGAAATATATGCGAGAAACCAATGCAAAAAACCAAAATTGCTCAAATGGGTGACGATACGAAATTTCATACGTGCATTCATCTAGGGTATCATAAGAATTGGTCTCAGACCAATTCTATTCTTTTCAGTTGTTGTTTTAAATAAAGGTCTCAACTTTAATTGCCAATTCAACCCTATTTCAACAAATGATTACTATGGTGATGGTAGATAGATAATCGTTGGACTTTTCCAGTGGTCTATAAACAGATCCCCTCCACCTTTCTTATTGGTTTTATTCTCTTTCCTAGTGAAATTTACATTATTTTTTATTTGATTCCTATTATTACTTTATTTGTATTTTATTGTAAAGTTGTGGTGATTATGTGCTGACCGTGGTGAGCTTATACCACTTGCACCGACCTTGTGGTTGGTAGAGTGCGGGTCCGTTTAAGAAGAGTAAGTTCGATTCCTTTAATTTATTCCTCCACCTCAAAATTTTTTTCAGACTTACGTATTAGCCATTTGGCGACCAGGTACATCACCATACATACGATGAGCACACTAGTTAGGGATACTAAAGTCGTGGCTAGAACACTTCTAAGGTGTTAAATTAAGTGAGGCGTTATTTTTTTTAATCCCCTGAATATAGCTCTGTACTGATTTTCTTGGTGTGTACGCCTTTGTGAGTTTCATTGAGGCATTTATCGAAAATGTTTTCTAATATGGATGTGTTGGGAAAATGATGAGGTTGCTGGAGTCTCTCTGGATGCTGGATGCTCTCTGCCTCATAATGCAAAATTTGTGATTCTACTTGTAGTTGACAGGGATGGTTGATAGTGATTATTCCTTGAACTTCTAATATTGAGATTGGAATTGTTGAGTGGACTGGAGGTTCTATCAATGAGAATATCCAAGAATTGGGTTTACTTAACTTAATAAGTAGGCTCTTCCTTTAAGGGATTGAATAACAATTTCACTACGCAATCCTTAGACATTCCTGCCTTTGTTATTATAATACTCCGTTTAGCCACGTAAGTATCCTCCTTAGAATTTCGCGTGATGTATTTTAAATTTATTAGATCTTGCGGCTTTAACAACAATATGTCAAGTGTATATGGGAGTACTATATTTCGGGTACCAATGAATGTTATTAATGTTATGGGGAAACTTTGTATCTTAAACAACTTCTTTTGAGGTATATTGAAAATCGGAAGATGAATCCTACTGACTATAGTTTGTCTTAGACCAATCGAGCCTTGGTTTCCACTGTCTTATATAGGATGGACAGGTAATTTCGTGCATCTTGTGCTATATCTCTAACAAACTCTTCGGAGACACCATTAGCTGACTAACTGACTAATTTGACATATTACATCCCATGTGCTATCTGTAACCGTTAAAGTGTTAGTTATTAGCTATTCTTAAAGCTTTTCTTAAACCTTTTTTAATGGTGACTTCAAACCCGTCTTTTAAAAAAATATCGTCTAATTTCGGTATGACCTGAATAGGTTGTGAGCTAATAACTCGTTAACGTATACAGATAGCACATAGGGTTTAATATGTCAAATTAAAGATGAAAGTCTACAGTTTACAGTTTTTATAAAAAAAGTTATGTTAATGACCGTTTTGCACAAAAAAAATAGAAGTCAAAGTAAAAAAATGGTAAGAAAATCCGGAATTTTTAGTTTAGATCCCCATAGAATTCCTTAGAGGAGAGGGGTACGGGACTGGTTGAGCAGTCGTTGGAAAGACCATAGAGCTCTGCATACAATGAGCTGTGAACAACGGCCATACGCCCATAGGTACCGTACTTTTTAAGATACAGGACGTTTTGTGAAAAATTAATTTCTTTTCTTAATCACCCTTTAACTCCTAAATGGTTGATATGACCACCCCCCCCCCCCGTATACCAATGTTTTGTTTGGGTAGATGAGCACTATTACCCCCGGTTCTATTGATCTCCTAGGTTATTTCCATGATGGTTGCTCTATGGGTGCCATTACGCCTAATTTAAATGAAAGTTCACATAGGCATTCATGTGTTTGTTCGTCTAATAACGCATATTCTTATATACCAACCCTGTGTCGCAGAGTTTTTAAGTAGCTCCCATATGCTGCGATCCTGAGTTTGAATGTCTGACCACAAGTTTTTAATGCTGTTCATCTTCAGCTCATAGTATTGTTTAGTTAGTTCGAGGAGAGCTATCTTGCTGAAGTGAGGTCAAACATTGCTGTATGAATTTTATGTCACGTCTTTGTCTCCTCAGAACCCTTACGAATAATGGTGGTTCAGTTTGTATTTGCGGTTCCCTTAGTTTAGGACCAGTGAATTGCATGAATGTGCTCTCTTTTGATACTGCCCCTCAGTAGCGTGGTGTGTACTGCCAATTGTTCATTGTTCCGCAGTGTTATCCCTTATGATTGGTATTTCTTGACCAATCAGAGCAATTTTTTCAGAGAATTGGTCCCTGTAAGTTAGATAGATGAACTACTGGTGACGCATTGGCGAGCTCTCCAGATTTCTAATCTCAGTGTCTCCTACCTCAAACTTGGTCCAAGCGTCTTCGAGTCTTCCTGCGCGTTCCTCATAGTATGGTTTAGTTTTCCTTTCCAGAGGGTCCTTTCGATAATTGCTCACAATTTTCTGAATCTCCTGACCGTTGATCTCTTGTTGTTTGACAAGGTCATCCATGATGCAATGGTTTATAAAACTATGTTGAGATTTTTAGAGAAGATTTGTAAAACGATTGAAGTGTGTCACAAGTGTTACACTTGGATCACTTGGATCAGCTCTGATAACAAAATTAGTTAGGTGCCTGAAAATAAAATGGTTCACAAATGAAAGACGCGAACTCTCCTGCGGTTGAAATAATACTGTCAACTAACCTCGATATTCATATTAGGTACTACAGCGTAGCAAAATTATTGTAATGACATGTCTGGGCACAAGTGTGGCATAATGCGTATGTTTCGAACTAGCTACGTGTGGGTTGGCTTTAATGCCATCATTGCTTCGCCAGAAATTTTTTCTTCTTCCTTCTTGTAAAGTGATTGCCTTTAACAGCTGGGCTGACTGAAATGGTAGTTTCAGATTCTCCAAAGCCTCTTAACATCTTAAAACTAAAGATTTTCCAAAAAAATCATGTATAAATAAATTTAAGAGGTTAAAAAATCTATTAAAAGTCTCTTATGTAGAATGGGGGTATGTCTGGTTTATTAGAAAAGTATCAGAGATAAATTCGGCACTAATAAGTAGAGGTTGTTTAAATAATTTCACATTTGAATGTGATCTCTTGTTCTTCGCTAAAAAATGTGCTATTTTATGTGTTACAAATGGAATAATAAAAGTAGTATACCCTATGATTTCATTATCTAGGGTATAAGAAACACGAAATGTGCAGCAGTCTTCCATTAACGTAGATAACGTTTTTTATATGTATATACATGCTTTAATTAAATACGTACAGAAAAAAGCGACATACAATTTTTTCTTATTGGTACAATTTTCATTAAGCTGGGAGAACGAAGCACAGAAAAACATATTCAGTAATTGAAAGACAACTCTGAAAAGTGCTAGAATGATTGTTGAACTTTTATTAAAGATTTAGTTATGTCGAATCTCAGTTATAAATATTGCAGTCGAACCACGACTTCTCAAGAAGTGGAATACTTTTGAACAACCTCAACCAAAGAAAACAGAGGAAGTAGCAAGATTTCCGTTCCTGTCAGAGATTTTTAAGCATTTCTCATTCGATAGCTACCAGAGCTCTTTAAGATGAAATTTAACGTGGACTCAGGCAGGAGTTCTTAACAATGCTTGAAGTTTTGTGGTTTTGTGCTCTCACTTGAAAGTCGGGTCCGTTCGAAAAAAGATGTGATTAAATTTACAGAAAGAACAATATTCTCTCTGTAGATGTTACCGGGTTGATGAGTAAACAATAGAAGAAGCAAGTTGGAAAGCGGATTTGAATTTTGTTTAAAGAGCTCATTGTGTCTTACGTTTTAAGACGTTCCAAGTATTTGGGATGCGCCCTTTGTGTCTTTAGTTATACATTGTGTTGAATGCTCTTTGTAATTAAAGCGGTAACAAGAAAACTGCTGATTCTTACAAAGGAAAGGGCTTTTACTTTTTCGAGAGACAGAAATGTATTTTACCTTTCGGTGTGCAGAGGAAATAAATTTAAATGCTGTTTACAAAAGCTGGGAGTTTGCTGTGGTATGGCATTAATTAAATAATTTTTTTTTTATCTTTTTTTTC
>CAWVNZ010002196.1:0-23154 GCA_963930735.1 Dioctria linearis
TAATTAAAATTTGCGACAGTAAAAAATTATTTTTTGAATAATTTACTATAGAAAAGGCAATCCCTGGCGTATTTAAAATTTGCAACAGTAAAAAATTATTTTTTGCAAGATTTACTATAGAAAAGGCAATCCCTGGCGTAATTAAAATTTGCGACAGTAAAAAATTATTTTTTGTATAATTTACTATAGAAAAGGCAATCCCTGGCGTATTTAAAATTTGCAACAGTAAAAAATTATTTTTTGAATAATTTACTATAGAAAAGGCAATCCCTGGCGTAATTAAAATTTGAGACAGTAAAAAATTATTTTTTGCAAAATTTACTATAGAAAAGGAATCCCTGGCGTAATTAAAATTTGAGACAGTAAACAATTATTTTTTGAATAATATACTAGAGAAAAGGCAATCCCTGGCGTATTTAAAATTTGCAACAGTAAAAAATTATTTTTTGAATAATTTACTATAGAAAAGGCAATCCCTGGCGTAATTAAAATTTGAGACAGTAAAAAATTATTTTTTGCAAAATTTACTATAGAAAAGGCAATCCCTGGCGTATTTAAAATTTGCAACAGTAAAAAATTATTTTTTGCAAAATTTACTATAGAAAAGGCAATCCCTGGCGTAATTAAAATTTGAGACAGTAAAAAATTATTTTTTGAATAATTTACTATAGAAAAGGCAATCCCTGGCGTAATTATAATTTGCGACAGTAAAAAATTATTTTTTGAATAATTTACTATAGAAAAGGCAATCCCTAGCGTAATTAAAATTTGAGACAGTAAAAAATGAATTTTTGAATATTTTACTATACAAAAGGCAATCCCTGGCGTAATTAAAATTTGCGACAGTAAAAAATTATTTTTTGAATAATTTACTATAGAAAAGGCAATCCCTGGCGTAATTAAAATTTGAGACAGTAAAAAATTATTTTTTGAATAATTTACTATAGAAAAGGCAATCCCTGGCGTAATTAAAATTTGAGACAGTAAAAAATTATTTTTTGAATAATTTACTATAGAAAAGGCAATCCCTGGCGTAATTAAAATTTGAGACAGTAAAAAATGAATTTTTGAATAATTTACTATACAAAAGGCAATCCCTGGCGTAATTAAAATTTGCGACAGTAAAAAATGAATTTTTGAATAATTTACTATAGAAAAGGCAATCCCTGGCGTAATTAAAATTTGCAACAGTAAAAAATTATTTTTTGCAAAATTTACTATAGAAAAGGCAATCCCTGGCGTAATTAAAATTTGAGACAATAAAAAATTATTTTTTGAATAATTTACTATAGAAAAGGCAATCCCTGGCGTAATTATAATTTGCGACAGTAAAAAATTATTTTTTGAATAATTTACTATAGAAAAGGCAATCCCTGGCGTAATTAAAATTTGAGACAGTAAAAAATGAATTTTTGAATAATTTACTATACAAAAGGCAATCCGTGGCGTAATTAAAATTTGCGACAATAAAAAATTATTTTTTGAATAATTTACTATAGAAAAGGCAATCCCTGGCGTAATTAAAATTTGTGACAAAAAAATTATTTTTTGAATAATTTACTATACAAAAGGCAATCCCTGGCGTAATTAAAATTTGAGACAGTATAAAATTATTTTTTGAATAATTTACTATAGAAAAGGCAATCTCTGGCGTAATTAAAATTTGCGACACTAAACAATTATTTTTTGCAAAATTTACTATACAAAAGGCAATCTCCCTGGCGTAATTAAAATTTGAGACAGTAAAAAATGAATTTTTGAATAATTTACTATAGAAAAGGCAATCCCTGGCGTAATTATAATTTGCGACAGTAAACACTTATTTTTTGCAAAATTTACTATAGAAAAGGCAATCCCTGGCGTAATTAAAATTTGCGACAGTAAAAAATGAATTTTTGAATAATTTACTATAGAAAAGGCAATTCCTGGCGTAATTAAAATTTGAGACAGTAAAAAATGAATTTTTGAATAATTTACTATAGAAAAGGCAATCCTTGGCGTAATTAAAATTTGAGACAGTAAAAAATGAATTTTTGAATAATTTACTATACAAAAGGCAATCCCTGGCGTAATTATAATTTGCGACAGTAAACACTTATTTTTTGCAAAATTTACTACAGAAAGGCAATCCCTGGCGTAATTATAATTTGCGAGAGTAAAAAATTATTTTTTGAACAATTTACTATAGAAAAGGCAATCCCTGGCGTAATTAAAATTTGAGACAGTAAAAAATGAATTTTTGAATAATTTACTATACAAAAGGCAATCCCTGGCGTAATTAAAATTTGCGACAGTAAAAAATTATTTTTTGAATAATTTACTATAGAAAAGGCAATCCCTGGCGTAATTAAAATTTGAGACAGTAAAAAATTATTTTTTGAATAATTTACTATAGAAAAGGCAATCCCTGGCGTAATTAAAATTGAATAATTTACTATAGAAAACGCAATCCCTGGCGTAATTAAAATTTGAGACAGTAAAAAATGAATTTTTGAATAATTTACTATACAAAAGGCAATCCCTGGCGTAATTAAAATTTGCGACAGTAAAAAATGAATTTTTGAATAATTTACTATAGAAAAGGCAATCCCTGGCGTAATTAAAATTTGAGACACTAAACAATTATTTTTTGCAAAATTTACTATAGAAAAGGCCATCCCTGGCGTAATTAAAATTTGAGACAGTAAAAAATGAGTTTTTGAATAATTTATTATACAAAAGGCAATCCCTGGCGTATTTAAAATTTGCAACAGTAAAAAATTATTTTTTGCAAAATTTACTATAGAAAAGGCAATCCCTGGCGTAATTAAAATTTGAGACAGTAAAAAATTATTTTTTGAATAATTCACTATAGAAAAGGCAATCCCTGGCGTAATTAAAATTTGAGACAGTAAAAAATTATTTTTTGAATAATTTACTATAGAAAAGGCAATCCCTGGCGTAATTAAAATTTGAGACAGTAAAAAATGAATTTTTGAATAATTTACCATACAAAAGGCAATCCCTGGCGTAATTAAAATTTGCGACAGTAAAAAATGAATTTTTGAATAATTTACTATAGAAAAGGCAATCCCTGGCGTAATTAAAATTTGAGACACTAAACAATTATTTTTTGCAAAATTTACTATAGAAAAGGCAATCCCTGGCGTAATTAAAATTTGAGACAATAAAAAATGAATTTTTGAATTATTTACTATACAAAAGGCAATCCCTGGCGTATTTAAAATTTGCAACAGTAAAAAATTATTTTTTGCAAGATTTACTATATAAAAGGCAATCCCTGGCGTAATTAAAATTTGAGACAGTAAAAACTTATTTTTTTCAAAATTTACTATAGAAAAGGCAATCCCTGGCGTAATTATAATTTGCGACAGTAAAAAATTATTTTTTGAATAATTTACTATAGAAAAGGCAATCCCTGGCGTAATTAAAATTTGAGACAGTAAAAAATGAATTTTTGAATAATTTACTATACAAAAGGCAATCCCTGGCGTAATTAAAATTTGAGACAGTAAAAAATTAATTTTTGAATAATTTACTATACAAAAGGCAATCCCTGGCGTATTTAAAATTTGCAACAGTAAAAAATTATTTTTTGCAAAATTTACTATAGAAAAGGCAATCCCTGGCGTAATTAAAATTTGAGACAGTAAAAAATTATCTTTTGAATAATTTACTATAGAAAAGGCAATCCCTGGCGTAATTATAATTTGCGACAGTAAAAAATTATTTTTTGAATAATTTACTATAGAAAGGGCAATCCCTGGCGTAATTAAAATTTGAGACAGTAAAAAATGAATTTTTGAATAATTTACTATACAAAAGGCAATCCCTGGCGTAATTAAAATTTGCGACAGTAAAAAATTATTTTTTGAATAATTTACTATAGAAAAGGCAATCCCTGGTGTAACTAAAATTTGTGACAGAAAAAATTATTTTTTGAATAATTTACTATAGAAAAGGCAATCTCTGGCGTAATTAAAATTTGAGACAGTAAAAAATTATTTTTTGAATAATTCACTATAGAAAAGGCAATCCCTGGCGTAATTATAATTAGCGACAGTAAAAAATTATTTTTTGAATAATTTACTATAGAAAAGGCAATCCCTGGCGTAATTAAAATTTGAGACAGTAAAAAATGAATTTTTGAATAATTTACTATACAAAAGGCAATCCCTGGCGTAATTAAAATTTGCGACAATAAAAAATTATTTTTTGAATAATTTACTATAGAAAAGGCAATCCCTGGCGTAATTAAAATTTGAGACAGTAAAAAATTATTTTTTGAATAATTTACTATAGAAAAGGCAATCCCTGGCGTAATTAAAATTTGAGACAGTAAAAAATGAATTTTTGAATAATTTACTATACAAAAGGCAATCCCTGGCGTATTTAAAATTTGCAACAGTAAAAAATTATTTTTTGCAAAGGTTACTATAGAAAAGGCAATCCCTGGCGTAATTAAAATTTGAGACAGTAAAAAATTATTTTTTGAATAATTTACTATAGAAAAGGCAATCCCTGGCGTAATTATAATTTGCGACAGTAAAAAATTATTTTTTGAATAATTTACTATAGAAAAGGCAATCCCTGGCGTAATTAAAATTTGAGACAGTAAAAAATTATTTTTTGAATAATTTACTATAGAAAAGGCAATCCCTGGCGTAATTAAAATTTGAGACAGTAAAAAATGAATTTTTGAATAATTTACTATACAAAAGGCAATCCCTGGCGTAATTAAAATTTGCGACAGTAAAAAATGAATTTTTGAATAATTTACTATAGAAAAGGCAATCCCTGGCGTAATTAAAATTTGAGACACTAAACAATTATTTTTTGCAAAATTTACTATAGAAAAGGCAATCCCTGGCGTAATTAAAATTTGAGACAATAAAAAATGAATTTTTGAATAATTTACTATACAAAAGGCAATCCCTGGCGTATTTAAAATTTGCAACAGTAAAAAATTATTTTTTGCAAGATTTACTATAGAAAAGGCAATCCCTGGCGTAATTAAAATTTGAGACAGTAAAAACTTATTTTTTTCAAAATTTACTATAGAAAAGGCAATCCCTGGCGTAATTAAAATTTGAGACAGTAAAAAATGAATTTTTGAATAATTTACTATACAAAAGGCAATCCCTGGCGTATTTAAAATTTGCAACAGTAAAAAATTATTTTTTGCAAAATTTACTATAGAAAAGGCAATCCCTGGCGTAATTAAAATTTGAGACAGTAAAAAATTATTTTTTGAATAATTTACTATAGAAAAGGCAATCCCTGGCGTAATTATAATTTGCGACAGTAAAAAATTATTTTTTGAATAATTTACTATAGAAAAGGCAATCCCTGGCGTAATTAAAATTTGAGACAGTAAAAAATGAATTTTTGAATAATTTACTATACAAAAGGCAATCCCTGGCGTAATTAAAATTTGCGACAGTAAAAAATTATTTTTTGAATAATTTACTATAGAAAAGGCAATCCCTGGTGTAACTAAAATTTGTGACAGAAAAAATTATTTTTTGAATAATTTACTATACAAAAGGCAATCCCTGGCGTAATTAAAATTTGAGACAGTATAAAATTATTTTTTGAATAATTTACTATAGAAAAGGCAATCCCTGGCGTAATTAAAATTTGCGACACTAAACAATTATTTTTTGCAAAATTTACTATACAAAAGGCAATCCCTGGCGTAATTAAAATTTGAGACAGTAAAAAATGAATTTTTGAATAATTTACTATAGAAAAGGAAATCCCTGGCGTAATTATAATTTGCGACAGTAAACAATTATTTTTTGCAAAATTTACCATAGAAAAGGCAATCCCTGGCGTAATTAAAATTTGCGACAGTAAAAGATGAATTTTTGGATAATTAATACAGAAAAGGCAATCCCTGGCGTAATTAAAATTTGAGACAGTAAAAAATGAATTTTTGAATAATTTACTATAGAAAAGGCAATCCCTGGCGTAATTAAAATTTGAGACAGTAAAAAATTATTATTTGAATAATTTACTATAGAAAAGGCAATCCCTGGCGTAATTAAAATTTGAGACAGTAAAAAATGAAGTTTTGAATAATTTACTATACAAAAGGTAATCCCTGGCGTAATTAAAATTTGCGACAGTAAAAAATGAATTTTTGAATAATTTACTATAGAAAAGGCAATCCCTGGCGTAATTAAAATTTGAGACACTAAACAATTATTTTTTGCAAAATTTACTATAGAAAAGGCAATCCCTGGCGTAATTAAAATTTGAGACAGTAAAAAATTATTTTTTGCAAAATTTACTATAGAAAAGGCAATCCCTGGCGTAATTAAAATTTGAGACAGTAAAAAATTATTTTTTGAATAATTTACTATAGAAAAGGCAATACCTGGCGTAATTAAAATTTGAGACAGTAAAAAATGAATTTATGAATAATTTACTATACAAAAGGCAATCCCTGGCGTAATTAAAATTTGCGACAGTAAAAAATGAATTTTTGAATAATTTACTATAGAAAAGGCAATCCCTGGCGTAATTAAAATTTGAGACACTAAACAATTATTTTTTGCAAAATTTACTATAGAAAAGGCAATGCCTGGCGTAATTAAATTTGAGACAATAAAAAATGAATTTTTGAATAATTTACTATACAAAAGGCAATCCCTGGCGTATTTAAAATTTGCAACAGGAAAAAATTATTTTTTGCAAGATTTACTATAGAAAAGGCAATCCCTGGCGTAATTAAAATTTGAGACAGTAAAAAATTATTTTTTGAATAATTTACTATACAAAAGGCAATCCCTGGCGTATTTAAAATTTGCAACAGTAAAAAATTATTTTTTGCAAAATTTACTATAGAAAAGGCAATCCCTGGCGTAATTAAAATTTGAGACAGTAAAAAATTATTTTTTGAATAATTTACTATACAAAAGGCAATCCCTGGCGTAATTAAAATTTGCGACACTAAACAATTATTTTTTGCAAAATTTACTATACAAAAGGCAATCCCTGGTGTAATTAAAATTTGAGACAGTAAAAAATGAATTTTTGAATAATTTACTATAGAAAAGGCAATCCCTGGCGTAATTAAAATTTGAGACAGTAAAAAATGAATTTTTGAATAATTTACTATACAAAAGGCAATCCCTGGCGTATTTAAAATTTGCAACAGTAAAAAATTATTTTTTGCAAAATTTACTATAGAAAAGGCAATCCCTGGCGTAATTAAAATTTGAGACAGTAAAAAATTATTTTTTGAATAATTTACTATAGAAAAGGCAATCCCTGGCGTAACTATAATTTGCGACAGTAAAAAATTATTTTTTGAATAATTTACTATAGAAAAGCCAATCCCTGGCGTAATTAAAATTTGAGACAGTAAAAAATGAATTTTTGAATAATTTACTATACAAAAGCCAATCCCTGGCGTAATTAAAATTTGCGACAGTAAAAAATTATTTTTTGAATAATTTACTATAGAAAAGGCAATCCCTGGCGTAATTAAAATTTGAGACAGTAAAAAATTATTTTTTGAATAATTTACTATAGAAAAGGCAATCCCTGGCGTAATTAAAATTTGAGACAGTATAAAATTATTTTTTGAATAATTTACTATAGAAAAGGCAATCCCTGGCGTAATTAAAATTTGAGACAGTAAAAAATGAATTTTTGAATAATTTACTATACAAAAGGCAATCCCTGCCGTAATTAAAATTTGCGACAGTAAAAAATGAATTTTTGAATAATTTACTATAGAAAAGGCAATCCCTGGCGTAGTTAAAATTTGAGACACTAAACAATTATTTTTTGCAAAATTTACTATAGAAAATGCAATCCCTGACTTAATTAAAATTTGAGACAGTAAAAAATGAATTTTTGAATAATTTACTATAGAAAAGGCAATCCCTGGCGTAATTAAAATTTGAGACAGTAAAAAATGAATTTTTGAATAATTTACTATACAAAAGGCAATCCCTGGCGTAATTAAAATTTGCGACAGTAAAAAAATTATTTTTTGAATAATTTACTTTAGAAAAGGCAATCCCTGGCGAAATTAAAATTTGAGACAGTAAAAAATTATTTTTTGAATAATTTGCTATAGAAAAGGCAATCCCTGGCGTAATTAAAATTTGAGACAGTAAAAAATTATTTTTTGAATAATTTACTATAGAAAGTTCAATCCCTGGCGTAATTAAAATTTGAGACAGTAAAAAATGAATTTTTGAATAATTTACTATAGAAAAGGTAATCCCTGGCGTAATTAAAATTTGAGACAGTAAAAAATGAATTTTTGAATAATTTACTATACAAAAGGCAATCCCTGGCGTATTTAAAATTTGCAACAGTAAAAAATTATTTTTTGAATAATTTACTATAGAAAAGGCAATCCCTGGCGTAATTAAAATTTGAGACAGTAAAAAATTATTTTTTGAATAATTTACTATAGAAAAGGCAATCCCTGGCGTAATTAAAATTTGAGACAGTAAAAAATGAATTTTTGAATAATTTACTATACAAAAGGCAATCCCTGGCGTAATTAAAATTTGAGACAGTAAAAAATTATTTTTTGAATAATTTACTATAGAAAAGGCAATCCCTGGCGTAATTAAAATTTGAGACAGTAAAAAATTATTTTTTAAATAATTTACTATAGAAAAGGCAATCCCTGGCGTAATTAAAATTTGAGACAGTAAAAAATTATTTTTTGAATAATTTACTATAGAAAAGGCAATCCCTGGCGTAATTAAAATTTGAGACAGTAAAAAATGAATTTTTGAATAATTTACTATACAAAAGGCAATCCCTGGCGTATTTAAAATTTGCAACAGTAAAAAATTATTTTTTGCAAAATTTACTATAGAAAAGGCAATCCCTGGCGTAATTAAAATTTGAGACAGTAAAAAATTATTTTTTGAATAATTTACTATAGAAAAGGCAATCCCTGGCGTAATTAAAATTTGCGACAGTAAAAAATTATTTTTTGAATAATTTACTATAGAAAAGGCAATCCCTGGCGTAATTAAAATTTGTGACAGAAAAAATTATTTTTTGAATAATTTACTATACAAAAGGCAATCCCTGGCGTAATTAAAATTTGAGACAGTATAAAATTATTTTTTGAATAATTTACTATAGAAAAGGCAATCCCTGGCGTAATTAAAATTTGCGACACTAAACAATTATTTTTTGCAAAATTTACTATACAAAAGTCAATCCCTGGCGTAATTAAAATTTGTGACAGTAAAAAATGAATTTTTGAATAATTTACTATACAAAAGGCAATCCCTGGCGTATTTAAAATTTGCAACAGTAAAAAATTATTTTTTTCAAAATTTACTATAGAAAAGGCAATCCCTGGCGTATTTAACATTTGAGACAGTAAAAAATGAATTTTTGAATAATTTACTATACAAAAGGCAATCCCTGGCGTATTTAAAATTTGCAACAGTAAAAAATTATTTTTTGCAAAATTTACTATAGAAAAGGCAATCCCTGGCGTAATTAAAATTTGAGACAGTAAAAAATTATTTTTTGAATAATTTACTATAGAAAAGGCAATCCCTGGCGTAATTAAAATTTGCGACAGTAAAAAATTATTTTTTGAATAATTTACTATAGAAAAGGCAATCCCTGGCGTAATTAAAATTTGCGACAGTAAAAAATGAATTTTTGAATAATTTACTATAGAAAAGGCAATCCCTGGCGTAATTAAAATTTGAGACACTAAACAATTATTTTTTGCAAAATTTACTATAGAAAAGGCAATCCCTGGCGTAATTAAAATTTGAGACAGTAAAAAATGAATTTTTGAATAATTTACTATACAAAAGGCAATCCCTGGCGTATTTAAAATTTGCAACAGTAAAAAATTATTTTTTGCAAAATTTACTAAAGAAAAGGCAATCCCTGGCGTAATTAAAATTTGAGACCGTAAAAAATTATTTTTTGAATAATTTGCTATAGAAAAGGCAATCCCTGGCGTAATTAAAATTTGCGACAGTAAAAAATGAATTTTTGAATAATTTACTATAGAAAAGGCAATCCCTGGCGTAATTAAAATTTGAGACAGTAAAAAATGAATTTTTGAATAATTTACTATAGAAAAGGCAATCCCTGGCGTAACTAAATTTGAGACAGTAAAAAATGAATTTTTGAATAATTTACTATACAAAAGGCAATCCCTGGCGTATTTAAAATTTGCAACAGTAAAAAATTATTTTTTGCAAAATTTGCTATAGAAAAGGCAATCCCTGGCGTAATTAAAATTTGAGACAGTAAAAAATTATTTTTTGAATAATTTACTATAGAAAAGGCAATCCCTGGCGTAATTATAATTTGCGACAGTAAAAAATTATTTTTTGAATAATTTACTATAGAAAAGGCAATCCCTGGCGTAATTAAAATTTGAGACAGTAAAAAATGAATTTTTGAATAATTTACTATATAAAAGGCAATCCCTGGCGTAATTAAAATTTGCGACAGTAAAAAATTATTTTTTGAATAATTTACTATAGAAAAGGCAATCCCTGGCGTAATTAAAATTTAAGACAGTAAAAAATTATTTTTTGAATAATTTACTATAGAAAAGGCAATCCCTGGCGTAATTAAAATTTGAGACAGTAAAAAATGAATTTTTGAATAATTTACTATACAAAAGGCAATCCCTGGCGTATTTAAAATTTGCAACAGTATAAAATTATTTTTTGCAAAATTTACTATAGAAAAGGCAATCCCTGGCGTAATTAAAATTTGAGACAGTAAAAAATTATTTTTTGAATAATTTACTATAGAAAAGGCAATCCCTGGCGTAATTAAAATTTGAGACAGTAAAAAATTATTTTTTGAATAATTTACTATAGAAAATTCAATCCCTGGCGTAATTAAAATTTGAGACAGTAAAAAATGAATTTTTGAATAATTTACTATAGAAAAGGCAATCCCTGGCGTAATTAAAATTTGAGACAGTAAAAAATGAATTTTTGAATAATTTACTATACAAAAGGCAATCCCTGGCGTATTTAAAATTTGCAACAGTAAAAAATTATTTTTTGAATAATTTACTATAGAAAAGGCAATCCCTGGCGTAATTAAAATTTGAGACAGTAAAAAATTATTTTTTGAATAATTTACTATAGAAAAGGCAATCCCTGGCGTAATTAAAATTTGAGACAGTAAAAAATGAATTTTTGAATAATTTACTATACAAAAGGCAATCCCTGGCGTAATTAAAATTTGAGACAGTAAAAAATTATTTTTTGAATAATTTACTATAGAAAAGGCAATCCCTGGCGTAATTAAAATTTGAGATAGTAAAAAATTATTTTTTAAATAATTTACTATAGAAAAGGCAATCCCTGGCGTAATTAAAATTTGAGACAGTAAAAAATTATTTTTTGAATAATTTACTATAGAAAAGGCAATCCCTGGCGTAATTAAAATTTGAGACAGTAAAAAATGAATTTTTGAATAATTTACTATACAAAAGGCAATCCCTGGCGTATTTAAAATTTGCAACAGTAAAAAATTATTTTTTGCAAAATTTACTATAGAAAAGGCAATCCCTGGCGTAATTAAAATTTGAGACAGTAAAAAATTATTTTTTGAATAATTTACTATAGAAAAGGCAATCCCTGGCGTAATTAAAATTTGCGACAGTAAAAAATTATTTTTTGAATAATTTACTATAGAAAAGGCAATCCCTGGCCTAATTAAAATTTGTGACAGAAAAAATTATTTTTTGAATAATTTACTATACAAAAGGCAATCCCTGGCGTAATTAAAATTTGAGACAGTATAAAATTATTTTTTGAATAATTTACTATAGAAAAGGCAATCCCTGGCGTAATTAAAATTTGCGACAGTAAAAAATGAATTTTTGAATAATTTACTATAGAAAAGGCAATCCCTGGCGTAATTATAATTTGCGACAGTAAAAAATGAATTTTTGAATAACTTACTATACAAAAGGCAATCCCTGGCGTAATTAAAATTTGAGACAGTATAAAATTATTTTTTGAATAATTTACTATAGAAAAGGCAATCCCTGGCGTAATTATAATTTGCGACAGTAAAAAATGAATTTTTGAATAACTTACTATACAAAAGGCAATCCCTGGCGTAATTAAAATTTGAGACAGTAAAAAATTATTTTTTGAATAATTTACTATAGAAAAGGCAATCCCTGGCGTAATTAAAATTTGAGACAGTAAAAAATGAATTTTTGAATAATTTACTATACAAAA
The DNA here is from genome assembly GCA_963930735.1 of Dioctria linearis. NCBI lineage: Eukaryota > Metazoa > Arthropoda > Insecta > Diptera > Asilidae > Dioctria > Dioctria linearis. The sequence continues at coordinate 12,237 of CAWVNZ010002196.1, forward strand.
GGCAATCCCTGGCGTAATTAAAATTTGCGACAGTAAAAAATGAATTTTTGAATAATTTACTATAGAAAAGGCAATCCCTGGCGTAATTAAAATTTGAGACACTAAACAATTATTTTTTGCAAAATTTACTATAGAAAAGGCAATCCCTGGCGTAATTAAAATTTGAGACAGTAAAAAATGAATTTTTGAATAATTTACTATACAAAAGGCAATCCCTGGCGTATTTAAAATTTGCAACAGTAAAAAATTATTTTTTGCAAAATTTACTATAGAAAAGGCAATCCCTGGCGTAATTAAAATTTGAGACAGTAAAAAATTATTTTTTGAATAATTTACTATAGAAAAGGCAATCCCTGGCGTAATTAAAATTTGCGACAGTAAAAAATTATTTTTTGAATAATTTACTATAGAAAAGGCAATCCCTGGCGTAATTAAAATTTGAGACAGTAAAAAATTATTTTTTGAATAATTTACTATAGAAAAGGCAATCCCTGGCGTAATTAAAATTTGAGACAGTAAAAAATGAATTTTTGAATAATTTACTATACAAAAGGCAATCCCTGGCGTAATTAAAATTTGCGACAGTAAAAAATGAATTTTTGAATAATTTACTATAGAAAAGGCAATCCCTGGCGTAATTAAAATTTGAGACACTAAACAATTATTTTTTGCAAAATTTACTATAGAAAGGGCAATCCCTGGCGTAATTAAAATTTGAGACAGTAAAAAATGAATTTTTGAATAATTTACTATACAAAAGGCAATCCCTGGCGTATTTAAAATTTGCAACAGTAAAAAATTATTTTTTGCAAAATTTACTAAAGAAAAGGCAATCCCTGGCGTAGTTAAAATTTGAGACAGTAAAAAATTATTTTTTGAATAATTTGCTATAGAAAAGGCAATCCCTGGCGTAATTAAAATTTGCGACAGTAAAAAATGAATTTTTGAATAATTTATTATAGAAAAGGCAATCCCTGGCGTAATTAAAATTTGAGACAGTAAAAAATGAATTTTTGAATAATTTACTATAGAAAAGGCAATCCCTGGCGTAACTAAATTTGAGACAGTAAAAAATGAATTTTTGAATAATTTACTATACAAAAGGCAATCGCTGGCGTATTTAAAACTTGCAACAGTAAAAAATTATTTTTTGCAAAATTTGCTGTAGAAAAGGCAATCCCTGGCGTAATTAAAATTTGAGACAGTAAAAAATTATTTTTTGAATAATTTACTATAGAAAAGGCAATCCCTGGCGTAATTATAATTTGCGACAGTAAAAAATTATTTTTTGAATAATTTACTATAGAAAAGGCAATCCCTGGCGTAATTAAAATTTGAGACAGTAAAAAATGAATTTTTGAATAATTTACTATACAAAAGGCAATCCCTGGCGTAATTAAAATTTGCGACAGTAAAAAATTATTTTTTGAATAATTTACTATAGAAAAGGCAATCCCTGGCGTAATTAAAATTTAAGACAGTAAAAAATTATTTTTTGAATAATTTACTATACAAAAGGCAATCCCTGGCGTAATTAAAATTTGCGACAGTAAAAAATGAATTTTTGAATAATTTACTATAGAAAAGGCAATCCCTGGCGTAATTATAATTTGCGACAGTAAAAAATTATCTTTTGAATAATTTACTATAGAAAAGGCAATCCCTGGCGTAATTAAAATTTGAGACAGTAAAAAATGAATTTTTGAATAATTTACTATACAAAAGGCAATCCCTGGCGTAATTAAAATTTGCAACAGTAAAAAATTATTTTTTTCAAAATTTACTATAGAAAAGGCAATCCCTGGCGTAATTAAAATTTGAGACAGTATAAAATTATTTTTTGAATAATTTACTATAGAAAAGGCAATCCCTGGCGTAATTAAAATTTGCGACACTAAACAATTATTTTTTGCAAAATTTACTATACAAAAGGCAATCCCTGGCGTAATTAAAATTTGAGACAGTAAAAAATGAATTTTTGAATAATTTACTATAGAAAAGGCAATCCCTGGCGTAATTAAAATTTGCGACACTAAACAATTATTTTTTGCAAAATTTACTATACAAAAGGCAATCCCTGGCGTAATTAAAATTTGAGACAGTAAAAAATTATTTTTTGAATAATTTACTATAGAAAAGGCAATCCCTGGCGTAATTAAAATTTGAGACAGTAAAAAATTATTTTTTGAATAATTTACTATAGAAAAGGCAATCCCTGGCGTAATTAAAATTTGAGACAGTAAAAAATGAATTTTTGAATAATTTACTATACAAAAGGCAATCCCTGGCGTAATTAAAATTTGCGACAGTAAAAAATGAATTTTTGAATAATTTACTATAGAAAAGGCAATCCCTGGCGTAATTAAAATTTGCAACAGTAAAAAATTATTTTTTTCAAAATTTACTATAGAAAAGGCAATCCCTGGCGTAATTAAAATTTGAGACAGTATAAAATTATTTTTTGAATAATTTACTATAGAAAAGGCAATCCCTGGCGTATTTAAAATTTGCAACAGTAAAAAATTATTTTTTTCAAAATTTACTATAGAAAAGGCAATCCCTGGCGTAGTTAAAATTTGAGACAGTAAAAAATTATTTTTTGAATAATTTGCTATAGAAAAGGCAATCCCTGGCGTAATTAAAATTTGCGACAGTAAAAAATGAATTTTTGAATAATTTACTATAGAAAAGGCAATCCCTGGCGTAATTAAAATTTGAGACAGTAAAAAATGAATTTTTGAATAATTTACTATAGAAAAGGCAATCCCTGGCGTAACTAAATTTGAGACAGTAAAAAATGAATTTTTGAATAATTTACTATACAAAAGGCAATCCCTGGCGTATTTAAAACTTGCAACAGTAAAAAATTATTTTTTGCAAAATTTGCTGTAGAAAAGGCAATCCCTGGCGTAATTAAAATTTGAAACAGTATAAAATTATTTTTTGAATAATTTATTATATAAAAGGCAATCCCTGGCGTAATTAAAATTTGCGACACTAAACAATTATTTTTTGCAAAATTTACTATACAAAAGGCAATCCCTGGCGTAATTAAAATTTGCGACAGTAAAAAATGAATTTTTGAATAATTTACTATACAAAAGGCAATCCCTGGCGTATTTAAAATTTGCAACAGTAAAAAATTATTTTTTTCAAAATTTACTATAGAAAAGGCAATCCCTGGCGCAATTAAAATTTGAGACAGTATAAAATTATTTTTTGAATAATTTACTATAGAAAAGGCAATCCCTGGCGTAATTAAAATTTGCGACACTAAACAATTATTTTTTGCAAAATTTACTATAGAAAAGGCAATCCCTGGCGTAATTAAAATTTGAGACAGTAAAAAATTAATTTTTGAATAATTTACTATACAAAAGGCAATCCCTGGCGTATTTAAAATTTGCAACAGTAAAAAATTATTTTTTGCAAAATTTACTATACAAAAGGCAATCCCTGCCGTAATTAAAATTTGAGACAGTATAAAATTATTTTTTGAATAATTTACTATAGAAAAGGCAATCCCTGGCGTAATTAAAATTTGCGACACTAAACAATTATTTTTTGCAAAATTTACTATACAAAAGGCAATCCCTGGCGTAAATAAAATTTGAGACAGTAAAAAATGAATTTTTGAATAATTTACTATAGAAAAGGCAATCCCTGGCGTAATTATAATTTGCGACAGTAAAAAATGAATTTTTGAATAACTTACTATACAAAAGGCAATCCCTGGCGTAATTAAAATTTGAGACAGTATAAAATTATTTTTTGAATAATTTACTATAGAAAAGGCAATCCCTGGCGTAATTAAAATTTGCGACACTAAACAATTATTTTTTGCAAAATTTACTATACAAAAGGCAATCCCTGGCGTAATTAAAATTTGAGACAGTAAAAAATTATTTTTTGAATAATTTACTATAGAAAAGGCAATCCCTGGCGTAATTAAAATTTGAGACAGTAAAAAATTATTTTTTGAATAATTTACTATAGAAAAGGCAATCCCTGGCGTAATTAAAATTTGAGACAGTAAAAAATGAATTTTTGAATAATTTACTATACAAAAGGCAATCCCTGGCGTAATTAAAATTTGCGACAGTAAAAAATGAATTTTTGAATAATTTACTATAGAAAAGGCAATCCCTGGCGTAATTAAAATTTGAGACACTAAACAATTATTTTTTGCAAAATTTACTATAGAAAGGGCAATCCCTGGCGTAATTAAAATTTGAGACAGTAAAAAATGAATTTTTGAATAATTTACTATACAAAAGGCAATCCCTGGCGTATTTAAAATTTGCAACAGTAAAAAATTATTTTTTGCAAAATTTACTAAAGAAAAGGCAATCCCTGGCGTAGTTAAAATTTGAGACAGTAAAAAATTATTTTTTGAATAATTTGCTATAGAAAAGGCAATCCCTGGCGTAATTAAAATTTGCGACAGTAAAAAATGAATTTTTGAATAATTTACTATAGAAAAGGCAATCCCTGGCGTAATTAAAATTTGAGACAGTAAAAAATGAATTTTTGAATAATTTACTATAGAAAAGGCAATCCCTGGCGTAACTAAATTTGAGACAGTAAAAAATGAATTTTTGAATAATTTACTATACAAAAGGCAATCCCTGGCGTATTTAAAACTTGCAACAGTAAAAAATTATTTTTTGCAAAATTTGCTGTAGAAAAGGCAATCCCTGGCGTAATTAAAATTTGAGACAGTAAAAAATTATTTTTTGAATAATTTACTATAGAAAAGGCAATCCCTGGCGTAATTATAATTTGCGACAGTAAAAAATTATTTTTTGAATAATTTACTATAGAAAAGGCAATCCCTGGCGTAATTAAAATTTGAGACAGTAAAAAATGAATTTTTGAATAATTTACTATACAAAAGGCAATCCCTGGCGTAATTAAAATTTGCGACAGTAAAAAATTATTTTTTGAATAATTTACTATAGAAAAGGCAATCCCTGGCGTAATTAAAATTTAAGACAGTAAAAAATTATTTTTTGAATAATTTACTATACAAAAGGCAATCCCTGGCGTAATTAAAATTTGCGACAGTAAAAAATGAATTTTTGAATAATTTACTATAGAAAAGGCAATCCCTGGCGTAATTATAATTTGCGACAGTAAAAAATTATTTTTTGAATAATTTACTATAGAAAAGGCAATCCCTGGCGTAATTAAAATTTGAGACAGTAAAAAATGAATTTTTGAATAATTTACTATACAAAAGGCAATCCCTGGCGTAATTAAAATTTGCGACAATAAAAAATTATTTTTTGAATAATTTACTATAGAAAAGGCAATCCCTGGCGTAATTAAAATTTGTGACAGAAAAAATTATTTTTTGAATAATTTACTATACAAAAGGCAATCCCTGGCGTAATTAAAATTTGAAACAGTATAAAATTATTTTTTGAATAATTTATTATAGAAAAGGCAATCCCTGGCGTAATTAAAATTTGCGACACTAAACAATTATTTTTTGCAAAATTTACTATACAAAAGGCAATCCCTGGCGTAATTAAAATTTGCGACAGTAAAAAATGAATTTTTGAATAATTTACTATACAAAAGGCAATCCCTGGCGTATTTAAAATTTGCAACAGTAAAAAATTATTTTTTTCAAAATTTACTATAGAAAAGGCAATCCCTGGCGTAATTAAAATTTGAGACAGTAAAAAATGAATTTTTGAATAATTTACTATACAAAAGGCAATCCCTGGCGTATTTAAAATTTGCAACAGTAAAAAATTATTTTTTGCAAAATTTACTATAGAAAAGGCAATCCCTGGCGTAATTAAAATTTGAGACAGTAAAAAATGAATTTTTGAATAATTTACTATAGAAAAGGCAATCCCTGGCGTAATTAAAATTTGCGACAGTAAAAAATTATTTTTTGAATAATTTACTATAGAAAAGGCAATCCCTGGCGTATTTAAAATTTGCAACAGTAAAAAATTATTTTTTGAATAATTTACTATAGAATAGGCAATCCCTGGCGTAATTAAAATTTGAGACAGTAAAAAATTATTTTTTGCAAAATTTACTATAGAAAAGGCAATCCTTGGCGTAATTAAAATTTGAGACAGTAAAAAATTATTTTTTGAATAATTTACTATAGAAAAGGCAATCCTTGGCGTAATTAAAATTTGTGACAGAAAAAATTATTTTTTGAATAATTTACTATACAAAAGGCAATCCCTGGCGTAATTAAAATTTGCGACAGTAAAAAATTATTTTTTGAATAATTTACTATAGAAAAGGCAATCCCTGGGGAAATTAAAATTTGTGACAGAAAAAATTATTTTTTGAATAATTTACTATACAAAAGGCAATCCCTGGCGTAATTAAAATTTGAGACAGTATAAAATTATTTTTTTAATAATTTACTATAGAAAAGGCAATCCCTGGCGTAATTAAAATTTGCGACACTAAACAATTATTTTTTGCAAAATTTACTATAAAAAAGGCAATCCCTGGCGTAATTAAAATTTGAGACAGTAAAAAATTATTTTTTGAATAATTTACTATAGAAAAGGCAATCCTTGGCTTAATTAAAATTTGAGACAGTAAAAAATTATTTTTTGAATAATTTACTATAGAAAAGGCAATCCCTGGCGTAATTAAAATTTGTGACAGAAAAAATTATTTTTTGAATAATTTACTATACAATTATTTTTTGCAAAATTTACTATACAAAAGGCAATCCCTGGCGTAATTAAAATTTGAGACAGTAAAAAATTATTTTTTGAATAATTTACTATAGAAACGGCAATCCCTGGCGTAATTAAAATTTGAGACAGTAAAAAATGAATTTTTGAATAACTTACTATAGAAAAGGCAATCCCTGGCGTAAATAAAATTTGCGACAGTAAAAAATTATTTTTTGAATAATTTACTATAGAAAAGGCAATCCCTGGCGTAATTAAAATTTGCGACAGTAAACAATTATTTTTTGCAAAATTTACTATAGAAAAGGCAATCCCTGGCGTAATTAAAATTTGCGACAGTAAAAAATTATTTTTTGAATAATTTACTATAGAAAAGGCAATCCCTGGCGTATTTAAAATTTGAGACAGTAAAAAATGAATTTTTGAATAATTTACTATAGAAAAGGTAATCCCTGGCGTAATTATAATTTGCGACAGTAAAAAATTATTTTTTGAATAATTTACTATAGAAAAGGCAATCGCTGGCGTAATTAAAATTTGAGACAGTAAAAAATGAATTTTTGAATAATTTCCTATAGAAAAGGCAATCCCAGGCGTAATTATAATTTGCGACAGTAAAAAATTATTTTTTGAATAATTTACTATAGAAAAGGCAATCCCTGGCGTAATTATAATTTGCGACAGTAAAAAAATATTTTTTGAATAATTTACTATAGAAAAGGCAATCCCTGGCGTAATTAAAATTTGCGACAGTAAAAAATGAATTTTTGAATAATTTACTATAGAAAAGGCAATCCCTGGCGTAATTAAAATTTGAGACACTAAACAATTATTTTTTGCAAAATTTACTATAGAAAGGGCAATCCCTGGCGTAATTAAAATTTGAGACAGTAAAAAATGAATTTTTGAATAATTTACTATACAAAAGGCAATCCCTGGCGTATTTAAAATTTGCAACAGTAAAAAATTATTTTTTGCAAAATTTACTAAAGAAAAGGCAATCCCTGGCGTAGTTAAAATTTGAGACAGTAAAAAATTATTTTTTGAATAATTTGCTATAGAAAAGGCAATCCCTGGCGTAATTAAAATTTGCGACAGTAAAAAATGAATTTTTGAATAATTTACTATAGAAAAGGCAATCCCTGGCGTAATTAAAATTTGAGACAGTAAAAAATGAATTTTTGAATAATTTACTATAGAAAAGGCAATCCCTGGCGTAACTAAATTTGAGACAGTAAAAAATGAATTTTTGAATAATTTACTATACAAAAGGCAATCCCTGGCGTATTTAAAACTTGCAACAGTAAAAAATTATTTTTTGCAAAATTTGCTGTAGAAAAGGCAATCCCTGGCGTAATTAAAATTTGAGACAGTAAAAAATTATTTTTTGAATAATTTACTATAGAAAAGGCAATCCCTGGCGTAATTATAATTTGCGACAGTAAAAAATTATTTTTTGAATAATTTACTATAGAAAAGGCAATCCCTGGCGTAATTAAAATTTGAGACAGTAAAAAATGAATTTTTGAATAATTTACTATACAAAAGGCAATCCCTGGCGTAATTAAAATTTGCGACAGTAAAAAATTATTTTTTGAATAATTTACTATAGGAAAGGCAATCCCTGGCGTAATTAAAATTTAAGACAGTAAAAAATTATTTTTTGAATAATTTACTATACAAAAGGCAATCCCTGGCGTAATTAAAATTTGCGACAGTAAAAAATGAATTTTTGAATAATTTACTATAGAAAAGGCAATCCCTGGCGTAATTATAATTTGCGACAGTAAAAAATTATTTTTTGAATAATTTACTATAGAAAAGGCAATCCCTGGCGTAATTAAAATTTGAGACAGTAAAAAATGAATTTTTGAATAATTTACTATACAAAAGGCAATCCCTGGCGTAATTAAAATTTGCGACAATAAAAAATTATTTTTTGAATAATTTACTATAGAAAAGGCAATCCCTGGCGTAATTAAAATTTGTGACAGAAAAAATTATTTTTTGAATAATTTACTATACAAAAGGCAATCCCTGGCGTAATTAAAATTTGAAACAGTATAAAATTATTTTTTGAATAATTTATTATAGAAAAGGCAATCCCTGGCGTAACTAAAATTTGCGACACTAAACAATTATTTTTTGCAAAATTTACTATACAAAAGGCAATCCCTGGCGTAATTAAAATTTGCGACAGTAAAAAATGAATTTTTGAATAATTTACTATACAAAAGGCAATCCCTGGCGTATTTAAAATTTGCAACAGTAAAAAATTATTTTTTTCAAAATTTACTATAGAAAAGGCAATCCCTGGCGTAATTAAAATTTGAGACAGTAAAAAATGAATTTTTGAATAATTTACTATACAAAAGGCAATCCCTGGCGTATTTAAAATTTGCAACAGTAAAAAATTATTTTTTGCAAAATTTACTATAGAAAAGGCAATCCCTGGCGTAATTAAAATTTGAGACAGTAAAAAATGAATTTTTGAATAATTTACTATAGAAAAGGCAATCCCTGGCGTAATTAAAATTTGCGACAGTAAAAAATTATTTTTTGAATAATTTACTATAGAAAAGGCAATCCCTGGCGTATTTAAAATTTGCAACAGTAAAAAATTATTTTTTGAATAATTTACTATAGAATAGGCAATCCCTGGCGTAATTAAAATTTGAGACAGTAAAAAATTATTTTTTGCAAAATTTACTATAGAAAAGGCAATCCTTGGCGTAATTAAAATTTGAGACAGTAAAAAATTATTTTTTGAATAATTTACTATAGAAAAGGCAATCCTTGGCGTAATTAAAATTTGTGACAGAAAAAATTATTTTTTGAATAATTTACTATACAAAAGGCAATCCCTGGCGTAATTAAAATTTGCGACAGTAAAAAATTATTTTTTGAATAATTTACTATAGAAAAGGCAATCCCTGGGGAAATTAAAATTTGTGACAGAAAAAATTATTTTTTGAATAATTTACTATACAAAAGTCAATCCCTGGCGTAATTAAAATTTGAGACAGTATAAAATTATTTTTTTAATAATTTACTATAGAAAAGGCAATCCCTGGCGTAATTAAAATTTGCGACACTAAACAATTATTTTTTGCAAAATTTACTATAAAAAAGGCAATCCCTGGCGTAATTAAAATTTGAGACAGTAAAAAATTATTTTTTGAATAATTTACTATAGAAAAGGCAATCCTTGGCTTAATTAAAATTTGAGACAGTAAAAAATTATTTTTTGAATAATTTACTATAGAAAAGGCAATCCCTGGCGTAATTAAAATTTGTGACAGAAAAAATTATTTTTTGAATAGTTTACTATACAATTATTTTTTGCAAAATTTACTATACAAAAGGCAATCCCTGGCGTAATTAAAATTTGAGACAGTAAAAAATTATTTTTTGAATAATTTACTATAGAAAAGGCAATCCCTGGCGTAATTAAAATTTGAGACAGTAAAAAATGAATTTTTGAATAACTTACTATAGAAAAGGCAATCCCTGGCGTAAATAAAATTTGCGACAGTAAAAAATTATTTTTTGAATAATTTACTATAGAAAAGGCAATCCCTGGCGTAATTAAAATTTGCGACAGTAAACAATTATTTTTTGCAAAATTTACTATAGAAAAGGCAATCCCTGGCGTAATTAAAATTTGCGACAGTAAAAAATTATTTTTTGAATAATTTACTATAGAAAAGGCAATCCCTGGCGTATTTAAAATTTGAGACAGTAAAAAATGAATTTTTGAATAATTTACTATAGAAAAGGTAATCCCTGGCGTAATTATAATTTGCGACAGTAAAAAATTATTTTTTGAATAATTTACTATAGAAAAGGCAATCGCTGGCGTAATTAAAATTTGAGACAGTAAAAAATGAATTTTTGAATAATTTCCTATAGAAAAGGCAATCCCAGGCGTAATTATAATTTGCGACAGTAAAAAATTATTTTTTGAATAATTTACTATAGAAAAGGCAATCCCTGGCGTAATTATAATTTGCGACAGTAAAAAAATATTTTTTGAATAATTTACTATAGAAAAGGCAATCCCTGGCGTAATTAAAATTTGAGACAGTAAAAAATGAATTTTTGAATAATTTACTATACAAAAGGCAATCCCTGGCGTAATTAAAATTTGCGACAGTAAAAAATGAATTTTTTGAATAATTTACTATAGAAAAGGCAATCCCTGGCGTAATTAAAATTTGAGACACTAAACAATT